>SKCR01039805.1:0-78075 GCA_019454045.1 Zanthoxylum bungeanum
TTATTTAAACAAGAGGAATTTTTCATTAGCTTGGACACCAAAGGAACAGTAGACCATTAAGTTCTAATAATAATATCAAACATGGAACAATAAACACAAGATGCACAAAAAATCAACAAAAAAATACCTCAAATGCTCCAGTAAAGCTCCATTTTAGTTGATTTGTCTTAAGGCGCGGGATCACAACTGATATAACCGGCATTGTTGGCCTGTACTTGGCAATCAATCTGCAACATGTACGAAATAGTCATCAAGATACAGGTCAATATGTATTTTTATTTTTTATTATTTAAAAGGCAGGGCAGTGAGCAAAGCCCAAATAGGTTTTTTTAGCCCCCAACTCCCCTAGATTCGAAGTTAGGAGGCCAACCAAAGAAAGTAGCTTGAAAACCACTCAGTCAAGCCCCTATGGGGCTATGACACAAGTCGATATGAAAAGCTGAAAAAATTAAGAAAATCAACTAGACGCCCTTTAAACCCTGCCTATAGAAAAGATGAGTACCTTGCAGCTCTTCCTGATGAAGTGAAGCATATAATAACAGATGCCTTCACTTTAATGGCTGCCCTTACCTAAACAAGAATTGAGAAGTGGCCTGTGAGAATTTCCTTTTGAATTATACAACTATTTAGACTTTAAAACAACGGTTGGAATAAGAAAAACTAAAGAAATGATATAATTACTGAAACAGAAGAAAGAAAAATAAAAATTCATTACTGCTGAAGATGCAATAGATTCTAAGTGGCTCATTGGCTCTCCAACATATTTGACGGTCTTCTTGAAATAAAGGTCTTGGTTGAAAACCTTCTCCGCCTACACGCATTTAGGGAAAAATGTGAAAATATTATACAAGGAACACGGGAAGGAAAAAAATTGCTAATCAATGTATTAATACTTCAAATTCCAGATTGATAATCAATCTATTAAATTAATACTTTAAATTCCATAGTACATTACTGAATCCATTGTCAAACACAGCAACTTAAATCACCATGAATATCAAAATAATACACAGCGAAAAAATAAAAGGAAGTCGACTGTTCCTTTTTTAATACACAGCAAACGTAGGAAACCCCGCAACAAAACCACCTGACCCGGGCTTAAGCGGAGCAGATAAAACCCTCGGCTGTCCCAGGCTTTTACAAAGAAATGCCCCCTAGCAACCAAGTCCTAAACCCTTTGTCACCAAGCCACACTCCTTAGAGGCACCAAATTGATACGTGATACTTCATAGTTATAATTATTACTGCTATGGAAAATAAATAATAAGCTCTGCAGCATTAAAGGTCAAGACAGCATGATAATTTTGTTTCTTTCCTTGTGCTGGATAAACAAAATAGAGGTTTTAAGGATGAGGGAACTATCATAAAAGGAAGAGAGACATCATGCAACAGGGATTTTTCTCATAATTTCACAGTTATACAGAGCATTATCAAAACCAGTGGTTCTTGCTGTGGTGAATAGTCATTTGACTAAATTTGCCATTTAAGTGTGTATATATCTCAAGAACTATCAAGTGAAATTTTTGAGAGCTCACGCCTGAATACAAGTGAATAGGTTCATTAGGAAACAAGAGAAAGAGTTGTGTGGGACAGACGTATGGATGACGTTGTACGCCCGCCTACTAATATTTTGACATATATAAAGTAAATTTGAAATTAACCAATAACAATGGAGAGAGAAAATTATTGATTAATTGGTTAGGTGCATTGATTATGCCCCATATAAGTTTCTTTCAGGAAACAGATGCTGCCTGAACTCTTAGTAAGAGCATTATGCATGCGCAGGATATGCCTTTCAAGAACAAAAGAAGTTTATTCAAGGATAAAACACTGGTTCCTAACTGTTGTAAAGGAATAATTTACCTCCGCACAAATTTTACCAACAATAGAAATGGTTTCTACGGGGTACAATCCGCGCAGAGTCTCAGCACCGAGAAGAATTGCATCACTGCCTGCATGTATTAAAAAAAAAAAAAAAAAACATGTTACAGATTACACCTGTCATATCTTTAGACAATTCAGTCAAAAAACTAAACATTTTACAATAAAATAAATAATAAGTATCCAACAACTGTTATACTCGGAAGTAGCTGAATTTTAGAAGGGCTCAAAAGCATTAAGAGTTGAAGTTGCAAGACAGTGACGCACCATCTAACACAGCATTTGCAACATCAGTTGCTTCAGCGCGCGTTGGTCTCAGGTTGTCAGTCATACTGTCCACAACACGAGTAACCACTGCTGGCTTTCCCGCCATGTTACACTTGTAAAGGGCAGCTTTTTGAAATAAGAACACCTGAAAAATATATAGAGGTCCATTAGTCGTGTACTACCGCCGAAGTTCATAGGCAAATGATTAAATCATGACATGTTGACGGCAATGTTCCAAAATACGCTAGGCGTTATGCGTATGGTGGACAAGCATCTAGCCCCTAGGCCTTCTAGGCGGCGCCTAGACGGACTGCCTAGGCAGGGCTATGCGGTTTTATTTTTTATTTATAACATTTTATAATTGTCTTTGTGATCATATAATAATTGATGAAAGAATAAATGGTTGAATTTTAATAATCTTTTATTATTATTATTTATTGGGAACCATCATCGCATGCTTGACAAATAATTGGGCTTGTAAAAAAAATTGGGCCTTAGCCCATTTATTCACCCAGCTTAAAAAATGAGTTAAAAACAGCTAACATTTTTAAATAATTCAAGGCTTATACATAACTCAATTTGGGCCTCAGCCCATCAATATGTAGTCAGATATAAAATGTTAAAACCCTAATCCTTGTCATCGTCTTCTTTCATTTCAGCGGCGCATCCTCAACCGTGATTCTTTTTCAATTTACCAACTCTATCTCTCAGCTTCATGAATCTCATCTACTATGATTATCTCTTAGTTCACTAACTTGTTTCTCTCACCATCATTTTATCATCATTTCGTCATCATTTTGTTCTCATCATTTCACCTCGACATTTCACCGATTTTCTTCACTGATTAGGGCCCGTCACCGCCGCCTAGGCGGCTGCCTGAACCAATTTTTAGAACACTGGTTGACAATTCATGTATATGCATGTTTTGCAATTAGAATGACTAATTCTAAAACCAGTTAAGCCTAAAGATAACGAATGGATGTTAACAAGTACTTCAAGAACAATAAAAAGGAGAGTTTGGAGGCACTTTGCATTCCCTCTACAAAACAGATTAACTTTTAACTGTGGTAAATATATCACTGCAATCCCTATAAATTAGCAACTTCTGCAAATCTTACAGAAACATGAGTACACAACAACATACATCTAACAAAACCAAGCAAGCACATTGGAAGTGCAAAACTAACACCAGCAACTTAATGCTTTGTCCAGTTTAGGATTCTAACCTTCTCAGGTGGGAGATCAATACCCAAATTTCCACGGGAAAGAATAATACCATCTGCTTCTTGAAGGATCTCATCAAAATGGGTCAATCCCTGGAATGAAAACACAAAAGCATAAAAGATGAGTTCAAACTCAACTCTTTGAATATCAAAACTTGTCCAAAGAAAAAAGTCAATCCTATAAGAAAACAATATGCAAAACACACCTCTATATTCTCTATCTTTGCAAAAATTTGAGTTTGACTGAGGTCCCCCAAATTAGAGAGATACTCACGAGCCTGCATCACAACATAACAAGTCATCAAATTATACAGATGACAGAAATAAATTTCAGAGAAATTCATCATACAGATCATTTTAGGAAGTCATGATACAGTGGTAGTAAATCAGGAATGACAATTACTTGGCGCACGTCCTCCGCATGACGAGTATACGACAATGAGAGGAAGTCAATCTTGTTTTGAACTCCCCAACTACTAATAACCTGAAACGTCATGAAGAGCAGGATAATATAAAGTGAGGGCAGCAAGCCAAACATTATCATAAAGACAGAGAAATCCCGCAGCTTATTACATCAATCACTAAAATCTAGTAAATAAATACCAGGATTTACCTCCTTATCCTTATCTGAGAGTGTTGGCAGTTCAATACGAATTTGAGAGGCATGTAAAGTGAAAAGTGACCCAGCCAATGTTGCAGTGTTCTTTATCACACAAATCACATCATTCCCTTTCACATCAGAAACCTGGTTAAGTCCGATTAATTTAGTCATGCATGAGCCATACGCCCATAACTAGGTTCCTTAAACTGATATGTCAAAGTAAATTTAACTTATTTCACACAAATAACTCCCAGAAACTAAACTCTAGCTGAAATAAAAGGGGCCTGAGCTTGGGCATGTATGTTGAATATCTCTTACCTCCAGCCACACAGATGTAGTCTCACTTCCGGTGAACAGGTATTGACCGATAAAAATAGTGTCTCCTTTCTTCACAGCCTGCCAAAAAAAATTATTACTTACACTATATCACTAAAAAACTCAACAATATGCTTATCCAGTAAGAAAAAAACCCATCAATTCACAGAGAAAAGCAACATTTCTGAGTTCAACAAATATCCCATATACGAAAACAAACAACAACAAAAATGAGAAAGAAAGAATGTTGAAAACCTCAGCAAGTCCACTAAAATTAATGGGCAAAACTTGAGAAGAGGCTTCTTGTCCGCAATCAGGTGTGAGAACAACAGAAGCATCTGCCTGTAGTGAAATTGCCTTCTCACTCTTATTAACAACCTGCAATTCTGCACCCACTGTGTCCAGCATAACCTGGAAAACCACTCACTCAATTTCATAAGCACCATGAAATAAAGTCCATGAAAAATAATAATAAGCTCAATCTCAATATCAAACTTACAGCACAAAGCTTCTTAGTGGACTTGACCGCTGCCTTGAGATTCTCCAAAGTCTTTTGGTGGTATTCGGGATCACCCAAAGAGAAATCAAACCTAGCCACTGGTTTCCCAAAACGACAACATTACACGCATATTCTAAAACGATATTACTGAAAAGTTAAAAGAAACTACCAGACATTCCAGCTTTGAGGCAACCGGATATAACATCAACAGATCGAGATTTAGGACCAAGCGTTCCGACAATTTTGGTCATCGCCGGGAAGAAACCCTACATAATTATGAATATGAATCTGATAAAATATGATCGAAAATCAAGTGAAAATTACACCAAAAAGCAAAATACTTACTGCTTTGGATGGCTCCAGGATTGAAGCCATCCTGATCGGCTCCTCGAGAAGTAAGTGACTTGAATGCATCTTCCACAGAGTACCGGATATGAAAGAGGCAGAGGTCAGGTAGCCTTAATCAGAGGGTTTTGATTTCGATTATAAAGCTCCGCCTTAGAATATGCTTCGCTACATGTGATCATGGCAAAATCCGAATCCGGATCGGGTTCGGCATTCGTTACATGTGATCAAGATGGTAAAATCCTGATTCGGATTCAGGTCAGGACAAATGGATCCGGATCCGGATCCGGGTCTATCCGATTAGGATTCGGATATTCATTTTTTATTTTTATTTTTATTTTTAATTGTATTATTTTATATTTATATTTATATTTGTCAATTTTATTAGTTTTATTTCAATTCTTTTATATTTTTTAATTATATTTTATTATATTTTTATTTATATATGCATATTATTTTGTATTTTTTTATTATATTCTAATTTATAATATTTATTTATTTTTTTCCGGACCCGTGCGATGCCGGGTCCGGATCCGAATTCGTCCGGGTCCTAATTTATTAAACCGAGTCCAGATATTTTAATCACGGACTCGGGTCTATCCGGACCCGGGTCTTCCGGGTCCATGAGGATCCGGGCTGGGTCCGGGTAAATTTGACACCCCTAGTGATCTCCTTCACTCCGCTGCCCCGGTTAATAGTTTTATTATTTTTATGGGGAAAATAGCCAAACTTAAAATATAAAAAAATATATATATATATATATATATTATTATTATTTAGCCATAATTAAGTTTTTTTATTCATTCTAACCAATAATAATATAGACCAAAATATTATCAGAATAACTTAACCTCTTCATATTTCACTTTTCTCTCATTTCTTGCTAAAATCGACAGACAATTTTTGACTTTTATTTTTCAGATTCAAATAAAAATAAGTAAGTTTTGTTAGTATATTTTAATTTAACATAAAATGTATTTTTTGATGTTTTGGTTCGATTGCATGCTTTCATCTTATTTTTTGTTATTTTGCTATTATTTTATCACATACTCACTATGTGTATGATAAAATGCCCAAGTATACGTGAAGGCATTGAATAGTGCGACAATAAATATTGTGTTAGTGTTCCTAGAACATGCCAAGGATCTCTAAGAGTGATTTGTGTGTGAATAAATCAAAGAGAGTTGCGGAATTACTCACATTGATCAGATGAATTTCAAGACTTTTCTTTGTATTTCGGAAGCTCCAAGCTTTGTGTTTGCATTCCAAACTCTAGGATTAGTTTCCCTATCACCTTCATTTGTCTCTTGATGTGCTAGCATTGAAGAATTTTGCAACAAAATTCCATGGAGAATAGGAAGCATGCTCGACATTGAGGGAGAAGAGAGAAAATTGAAATGTTGTGAATAGTAACATCTCTAACTTCCAAAGTTTGACTTGTTAATTTATATTAGGTTGAGTGTTGGTTTTGGTTTGAGTGAATTATAAGCAATCTAAGCTTTACACTCAACCATTACCAAATTCCATCAAATGTCAAACACTTTGATGTAAGTTGGTGGGCCTCACTTTAAATTCCAAATTTAAGTCGGACAATCCAACACGCAACTTCGCTCGGGCCCGGGTTCGTTTAATTCCAAATTAAACGAATTTGCTGTTACGACATAATTAAATCCAATTTAATTAAATAATTATGCCTTGCGAAATTATTATGAAAGTCGCTTGCGAATTAATTCTAAATTAATTCGTTCGCTTGAATTAAAATCCAATTTTAATTCCGCGTTGAAATCTAATTTCAAATTAATATATATAATATATAATTTTAGCCCAAATAAATAAATTAAATATAAAAATCTAATTTAACTATTAAATTTATTTTACCGATTAATTCTAAATTAATCGCGTTCTCTCTTCTTCACGAATTAATCCCAGATTAATTCATGACGTAATTAATCCCAGATTAATTTCCTCTCTATTAATTAATCCTAGATTAATTATTGCCGTAATTAATCCCAGATTAATTTTCTCTCTCATAATTAATCCTCGATTAATTTTCTGTTCGAGTCAAATCACATCGGTGAATCTTTGGGAAGCGACCCAAGAGATCCCTGGATATTTTGGTAGTAAATATGGTCATCGGACTATTCGAACACGTGCGTACCTAGTACCACGTTCTTACCGATTTATAAGACATGGTTGGCTTCTAGCAAAGCATTGTGCCTACCCAATTCTCCAGAAATATTCTTTAAATGAATATATAATCTTTATCAGGCGTAGTATACAGTGTATTGCGTATTACGATCCAGTACCGGATGTCACATGCTAGGCCTGGGGCAGGAATTGTGTCTGCCCCGTACGAAGCATATATCGGATCACTGGCAACTAGTCTCTATAATCGGATAATAATGACCTAGTCATATTATCCTGATGACTGCAGTACTTAAGAGTACCAGTTCCATATCCCTGCGTGATCATCATCTCCATATGACTGAAGTGATACTTCCATATTGACATCACACCCAATACACTACGATTCTCAGTATACCCAGAAGAGGCGTACACAGAACCTGTTAAAGCCCCGGACGTCTAAAACCAAAGTATACTGATTGTCGCAAGTATTAACGATGCAAGTCTCCTGTTAAGACCGAATACACCTACCCTGATTCGGATTCCCATAGACACATAGTCATACTAACAATGGGATTCCGAGGGGTCTATCCAGAGCGAAGCTATTCCCATACCATCGGTAAATAGAACCTCCTATCACACTTTCAGAAGTATCAAATACTTAAATATATGAGAACTATGTCGTTACGCTTCCATAACGCGCACAAGTGCAATACTAACTTATTATGCATTATCGATGTCCAGTCTCGATAATACTACGACTAGAGATATTTAATGATTAAATCTTCGTGGATTAATACTGTCTCATATCTTATTAATCCGGCACTAATCATATGTACTTTTATCATTTATATATCCAGGTAATCCAATTACAAATGATAAAAGAGCAATTTCCTTTGTCACATAGTTAATTTTGTACAAGAACACCATGTCCTTTACAAAATAGTGATGCTGTGGGTTATAATTGTCCAACATATTGCACAATCATCGTGCATCTGTCCAACATCATAAACAGTTGTGTGACATTTATTTTCGCACTATTCTAAGAATAATATGATAGTAATACGATAATTTTTATCATACTAACTGTCACATTTTATTATAAAAAGACATATGTGCGATAATAGATGTGGCAATGTTTGTCTCACTGTGTCACACTAACAGATGTCACACTAACAGACAGTGCGACAAAGACTATGACCATCAGTGCAACAATATTGTCTCACTGGTTTGGATGTGTAATAGCTTGTGTCGTGTAGATAGGTAATTTCTTCATTTTTTGACCAACATGACGTATATTGATGATTTTTAGATATGTCGAAACACTTATGGACTTTGGCTATACTAGTAAATGATCATTTTCGAGGTTAGGTAACAAACATGATGAAAATAAGAAGAGTTTTTGATATCCTGAGGAGCAATTTGATCAAGACACAACTGTACATGTTCAAGAAATCAATTTTTGGACATTTTCTTGACATGGATTTAAAGTTTGGTGGAATGATAATACATAATGTGCTAATCAACAGAGTTATCCAATCCAAAGGTGACGAAGAAAACCAAATCTTGTTTCTGATTAGAGATGAGTTCACTCAATTTTCAATCCGTGAGTAGGTTTTAGTAATCGGTCTTAAGTGTGGTGCAGATTTTGGAAGTGTCTACAAGAGTTACAACATACGTGATCGATATTTCCGTCGTTGATCCCAAGTCAAGTTGCGAGATATGGATGTGATGATAGAGCAGTCAGACTTCTCGTTAATACCGGATGAAGATACATTGTTGATATCCTTATATTATTTTACCGATATGATATTGATGGCTCGGCCGGAGGCTAGACCAGCTGATTATGGCCCGATGAAGTTGAAGAACAATAAGGAATTATTTTTGGGTTGTCAATGGGGAAGATGGTCTTGGAATGTTATATATGTTGAATGCAAGCGAGTATTGGAGGGCAAAGAGGAAAAGTTCAAAAGAGAGCATGCGAAGAATCCAAGGCACGCAGATGAGAAGTTCAATATGAATGGATTTGTTTATGGTTTTCAAGCATGGGCATTTTGTTGGACAATTATGACCCATAACATCACTATTTGTAAAAGACATTGTGTTTTTTGTACAAATTAACCATGTGACAAAGGAAATTACTTTTTTATCATTTTGTAATTGGATTACTTGGTTATATAAATTATAAAAGTCCATATGATTAGTACCGGATTAATAAGATATGAGACAATATTAATCCACTAAAGGTTTAATCATTAAATATCCCTAGTCGTAGTATTATCGAGACTGGACATCGATAATGCGGAATAGGCTAGTATTACACTTGTGCGCGTTATGGAAGCTTAACGGCATAGTTCTCATATATTTAAGTATTGGATACTTATGCAAGTGTGATAGGAGGTTCTGTTAGCCGTTGGACCGGGAACAGCTTCGCTCTGGATAGACCCATCAGAATCTCATTGGTAGTATGACTATGTGTCTATGGGAATCCGAATCAGGGTAGGTGTATATGGTCTTAACCTGAGACTACTTGCGACAATCAGTATACTTTGGTTTTGGTCATCCGAAGCTTTAACAGGTTCTGTGTACGCCTTTTCTGGGTTTATCAAGAATCGTAGTGTATTGGTGTGATGTCAAGATGGAAGCATCACTTTAGTCATATGGAGATGATGATCACGCATGGATACAAAACTAATACTCTTAAATGCTGCAGCTATCGGGATAGTATGACTAGATCATGATTATCCGATTACAGAGACTAGTTGCTAGTGATCCGATATATGCTTCGTACGGGACAGACACAATTCCAGCCCTAGGCCTAACATGTGACATCCGATACTGGATCGTAATATGCAATACATTGTATATTATGCCTGATACAGATTATATATATTCCATGTTGAATATATTTCTGAAGAATTGGGTAGGCACGATGCTTTGCTAGAAGCCAACCATGTCTTGTAAATCGGTAAGAACGTGGTACCAGGTAGGGACGTGTAGGATAGTCCGACAACCGTATTTACTGCCAACATATCCAGGAATCTCTTGGGTCACTTCCAAAAGAGTCACCGATGACATTTGACTCGAACATAATTAATTTGGGATTAATTATGAGAGAGAAAATTAATGTGGGATTAATTTCGGGAAGAATTAATCTGTGATTAATTCATCTAGAAGAGAGAATACGATTAATTTGGATTTAATCGGTAAAATAAATTTAATAGTTAAATTGGATTTTTTAATTTATTTAATTGGGCTAAAATAATATATTGAATATATTAATTGAAATTGGGTTACAATATAGAATTAAAATTGGATTTTAATTCAAGCGAACAAATTAATTTAGAATTAATTCGTAAGCGACTTTCGTAATAATTTTGCTATGCATTATTATTTAATTAAATTGGATTTAATTATTTAGCGATGAAAAATTCGTTTAATCGGATTAAATAAAACCGGGCCCAAAGTGTGTTGTACAAGCCAACTTAGATTTGGAATTTAAATGGGTGGGACCCATGACTTACATCAACTTGTCAATGATTGATGGAGGTAGTTTGCAACATTTATTAACTCCTTTAATAACACACAACCACCAACTTTGGAAGTTAATTTTGTATTAGTTTTTGGAAAACAAAAATACATTATTCCCTCTATTCTCCATTGTGAAAACCGTGACCCTCTCTTCTCTTTGGAAATTTTTGTTGCAAAAATTTCAAGCAAGCTAGCACTTGGGAGTCTCTTGAAGGTGATAGGGAAACTCACCAATGAGTTTGGAACAACAAAGAAAGCTTGGAGCTTCTACATCAATGGAGATTTTTAGAAAATTTCAAAGCCGATCAATGTGAGTATTCCGCAACTCCTTTTGATTTATTCACACACAAATCATTATTTGAGATCCTTGGCATGTCTAGGACACTAACAATGGTATCCGAGCGAGATCTAAGCTTGATTTGAACCTAGGGTTTATATACTTTAATTTGAGATTTTTTGCTTGGAGCTTATAATTTCCAAATTGGTTGTTTGGTTATGGTTGGATGATGATAATTGGAGTTATGCATGATTGGATTTGTGAAATTTGATTGGATCAAAGTTTCCCCAATTTTATCTCCTTGGCCGAATTCACCCTAGAAATTGCTCATGTTTAATTTTTGAAATTTGACAATTAAATATGTTAATTGGCATGAAATGAATATTGATTGTTGATTTAATTGGATTGAAATCAAAATTGGGTGTTATTTCTATGCCTTTGTCGTGAGTATGTAGCATGTTTAAGAATTATTTTTGCTTCAATTTGTGTTGGACATGAATTGGAAATGTTGAACATGATTAATTGGATTAATTAGTTTTTGGAAACATTAGATTAGTTGATTAATTATGTTAATTGCACTTTAATTGAATTAATATGTAATTTGGAATAATATGTAAATTTAATTTGTTGTAATTGGGCTTAATAGGCTTGGTTGGGCCAAGTATGGTTTTGGACAATTGAGTTGGATCCAATTGGGCCTAAAACCATTTCCATAAAGTTCAAATATGACATTTTGGGCCTTAAAATTTAATTGGGCCTAATGAGCCTAAATTGATTTTTGGCATAGGGTGATTCCTATTTGGGCCTTGGCATCTTGGGTTTGATCCATAATGGCCAAAGCCCATGCCTAAAGAATTAATTGAAAGCCCATTGGATTTTAATTGAATAGTATTGGATACTAATTAGGCCTTTGAGACCCAATTGGATTGGATTTGGAATCCAAGTCCTTAAAGGCACCATTGAAAGTGTAATTATTTAATTTGGAATTAAATAAGAATTAGTATTGGATACAATTTAAATTGGATTTAAAATTATAGTTCGATATAATTCAAGAATACGTACTTTGAGTATTTATTCTTAAACGAGTTGGACTCACGCAAATCAAATCGTTGTTTGAACATTGGATGGTCATTAATTCAAAGATTAATTAATTAATTAGATTGATTGAATAACATGCTTTGTGTGAATACTTGGATGTATTGTATGAATAATATATATCCGATGGATATTAGAAGGGTCAGGGCAATTTTGGAAATTGTTGTAATAAATTTAGAATTTATTAAATTGGACCTGCGTGTCCAGCCTATTATCTCTTTACTCTTTGTATTTATCTTCTCACCAATTCCCCTCAATGTTAATGAGGTTTCTTTAATGTATTATGTAATTGGGTAGAAGTATGTATAGTGCTAGCTGGAGAGAGGAAATGGAGAGATTTTATCTAGGAACAAATTGTTATATATCCATCCGTATATCATTATTAATTTTATTCGCGCCTTATTATGCTTTTAGAATGCATGTTTAAGGGTGTATGATGAGACCTAATCAAAGATAATAAATTGGTTGCCAATTTACATGAAAAACCCTCACTTTAATATTAAGCGATTTCCTTCCATTGAGTGGTTCTCTCTCAAGATCCAAGATTGACATTGGTTTATTGGCCAAAGTCAAGACCATTGTCCATCGCGGATGTGTTTGAACCACGAAAGCTTTGTTCTATATCGCATGTCTTGGGCGGTTGTGACTTGTTGGCCAAAGTCAAGGTCACATCTAGTTCATCGACGTGGATTACGAAGCTTTCCCACTGTCAATGGGTCAGGCTTAACTGGAATCATTAAGGTTGTTAAGCCAAAGCCAATGCTTAGTTGATTCAGAGAAAAAGGTTAGGAAATATATATTGGATATATATCTCGGACTTGGAGGTCCACCTACCGGATCTAGGAATTGGATGGGATCCAATTGATCTTAGAGATCTACCTAGTTAAGTTTCATACAACTTGTTGGCCAAAGTCAAGGTTGTGTGTTATTTAACGGGATCCTAGCCCACTAGGAAACTGGGTTTCCCGAGTACTCCACAGAGGGTTAGAGGCTCGCCAAAAAATAGTGGGAGGCTAGTATTAAATTTGTAATTTCGTTTAATACTTGCTTACACATGCTCTTTTAATTATTTATCGTTGTTATAAATACATATTAGTTGGACTAATATCTTTTATTGCTTTCTATGAACATTTGGACTGTACTTAAAATACTACTCCACTTGTAGTTGGTTATATAGTTGGACTATAGTAACCATTACATTTTGAGTGTACCCGAAATCATTGATTGGATAGTTGGACTATTGCAATCGAGATGGCTGGAAAGATTAGCGTTAAGGGACATAATCCTCGGTGAAAATATCTTTATAGGCGTAAATTTTCAGATTGGGAAATGAATCTCAGGATAGTCCTGAGAGCTGAGAAGTTACTCTATTGGATAGAGAAACCTCTCGGGCCCTGAGCCCGGAGTTGAGCAAATAGTAGAGCATGAGCTTAGGAAGACTTATCGTGATGATAAATTTAGTGCTCATTCCGTCATGCTTGCCGTAATGACTCCTCAGTTTCATCGTCAGAATAAAAGATTGGATCCTTATAGTATGATGTTGAAATTGAAGGATCTTCACAGATCTAATCTTAGATCTCAGAAGCATGAGTTGCGAAAGAAGCTATTTCGCTCGCGTATGTCATAGGGTACATCTGTCGAGCACTATGTGTCGCAGATGATTGTTGACATTGAACAGCTAGGTTAGCTGGGCATAACCTTTGAGACTGAGACTTCCATAGATTTGATCTTACAGTCTCTGCCCGAGTACTGGGCGGGTTCGTCATGAACTACAACATGATGAACCAAGAGAATACTCTTGGGGAGTTGATGGCTATGCTCAAGGAGGCAGAGCGAGAGCTTCTAAAGGGCAAGAAGCGTAAGGCGCACCTTACTTCGACATCCCAGAAGGCCAAGGTTTGGCCGAAGGCTTCTAGCGGTGTGAAGAAAAGGAAGAAAAAAGGCAAGGCTAAATCATCACAGTCTTCTGGGAAGACTAAGGACATATCCTAAGACATCTGCCTACAATGTAGCAAACGGGGTCACTGGAATCGTGACTGCCGTGAGTACAAGGCGGAGTTGAAGAAAGTGAAGACGGGAAAGGCTATGGCTTCCGGTATGTTTGTTCTAAACATGTCTACTACTGGTTTTAAAAATTGGATTTTTTGATTTTGGATGTGGTACTCACATATGTACTGATGTGCATGATCTGCTGATTAACAGGATACTGGCTTCAGGCGAGATCGACCTATGAGTCGAAAACGGGACGAAAGTCGCTGTTTTGGCCGTTGGGACCTATGTTTTGTATCTGCCCTTGGGGCATGTAATTACATTAGGTGACTGTTATTTTGTACCTAGTTTGACTAGGAACATCATCTCTACATTTTGTTTAACCCGTTGCGGGTATACCTTTGTATTCAAGAACATTGGGTGTTTTATATATGAAGATGACATTTTGAAATGTACAGCAGATGTTAATAATAGTCCGACAACCGTATTTACTGCCAAAATATCCAGGAATCTCTTGGGTCGCTTCCCAAAGATTCACCGATGATATTTGACTCGAACAGAATTAATCTAGGATTAATTATGAGAGAGAAAATTAATCTGGGATTAATTACGACAAGAATTAATCTTAGATTAATTCATCTAGAAGAGAGAATGCATTAATTTGGAATTAATCGGTAAAATAAATTTAATAGTTAAATTGGATTTTACTATTTAATTTATTTAATTGGGCTAAAATAATATATTTGATATATTAATTGAAATTGAATTTCAATACGGAATTAAAATTGGATTTTAATTCAAGCGAACAAATTAATTTAGAATTAATTCGTAAGCGACTTTCGTAATAATTTTGCTAGACATTATTATTTATTAAATTGGATTCAATATTTAGCGATGAAAAATTCGTTAAATCGGATTAAACAAAATCGGGCCCAAAATGTGTTGTACAAGCCAACTTAGATTTGGAATTTAAATGGGTGGGACCATGACTTACATCAACTTGTCAAAGATTGATGGAGGCAGTTTGCAACATTTATTAACTCCTTTAATAACACACAACCACCAACTTTGGAAGTTAATTTTATATTAGTTTTTGGAAAACAAAAATACAATATTCCCTCTCTTCTCCATTGTGAAAACTGTGACCCTCTTTTCTCTTTGGAAATTTTTGTTGCAAAAATTTCAAGCAAGCTAGCACTTGGGAGTCTCTTGAAGGTGATAGGGAAACTCACCCATGAGTTTGGAACAACAAAGAAAGCTTGGAGCTTCTACATCCATAGAGATTTTTAGAAAATTTCAAAGCCGATCAATGTGAGTATTCCGCAACTCCCTTTGATTTATTCACACACAAATCATTCTTAGAGATCCTTGGCATGTCTAGGACACTAACACATTCGAAGCAATTAGAGGGCTTTAAGATCAATATGCCGAAAAAAGAAGAGAAATTTCGCACATTCCTCGAATATTGATGTGGAAAATTAAGGGAAACCTCTCGGATGCTCAATTGGTCGCTTTGTTCCAAGAGGTGGATGCTGTTGTGAGTATTATCCATAAAATTAACATTATTTAATTATTTTACCAGTTATAAATTGTAAATAACATAATATGTCTTAATTACAGTTGAAGGTTAAACAAATCTTGCCGCCGAGATCAATTGAGAAAAATCTACCCTTTTGGCAATTCGTCTGGAGTATTTTATAGAATAACACCACGGTGTATCAAATTATAACAAGAAAACATATTAAATTATCCTATTAAAATAAATAAATACTATTAAATTATTTACAATTAACATAATCTCTATAATTAAGTTTTTATTATTAAATTATAAAATTAAAATATCTGTATAATTATTTTTTTTATTAAATTATAAAATTAAAATAATAAATTATTAACACAAGAAACTTATTACAATATAAGAACATAATTTATTATTAAAGTAAGAAATCTATTAATGTAATTAATATTTAATATATTATTATAAAATTATTAATTTAAAATAAAGAAACGTATATTAATCAGAAAACATATTATAATATCTCATTAATTATAAAGCATATGTGACACTTAATCTCGACAATTAACATCTATAATTAAAAATCATATTATAATAAGATACATATTATAATTTTACTACAAAAAATTCTATAACAAGAAAACATATTAAATTATTCTATTAAAAAAATACTATTAAATTATCTATAATTAACCTAATTTCTACAATTATTTTTCATTATTAAGTTATAAAATTAAAATAATAAATTATTAACTTAAGAAACTTATTACAATATAAGAACACAATTTATTATTAAAGTAAGAAATCTATTAATCTAATTAATTAATATTTTAATTTATTATTATTAAAATATAAAATTAAAATAAAGAAACCTATTATAATAAGAAAATATTTTATAATCTCTCATTAAAATAAAAAATATATGTGGCACTCAATCTTTACAATTAACCTCTACAATTAATTTTTTATTATTAAATTATAAAATTAAAATATCTTTATAATGAATTTTGTATTAAATAAAAATACATTTACAATAAAAATACATATTATAATTTTATAAGAACTGTATTATAATAAGAATATATTCATCTACTCTCTTATTACAATAAAAAATATTAAATTATAAAATTAAATTAATAAATCTTATAAATATAAACGCTATTATAACAAAAATAATATATTATACTATCCGATTAATTTTTTGATTAATATCATAGATAATCCGGTAAAGAATATATATATATATATATATATTAAATATTTTTAAGCTTTCACACCGCATAACATGACACTTAATATTTACAATTAATTTTTTTAATTACTTATTATATTAGAAGATATAGTAGAATCTTCAATAAAATAAAAAAATATATGTGGCACCTAATCTGTATAATTAATGTTTTTATTATTAAATTATAATTAAAATAATAAATTATTAAAAAACCTATTATAATATAAAATTATAATCTCCTATAAAAATAAGAAATCGAAATAATGGCTGCCCACAAAACCTATCAAAGTTTTGGATTTCGGGTGTATTGTTATTTGTTATTTTATTTTGAATTATTTTTATGAGTTTTTAATTTCATGAATTTTTTATTATTTACTGTACTGCGTTTCATGATGCAGACTATGATTATTAGCTCTTGCATAATGAATTGGAATTATTATTTGAGAACTGAGAGACAAACGAATGAGGCATAAATATTATAAGTAAGTTAATCAATTATCTCATTTAGACTATAAAACCGACAAGATCTGGAGCATTTATGATATCAATACCTAAAATATATCATCAACTCGCACAAAGTGCGGATCCTGTACTAATGAGGCTATTATTCCTAAATCTCAAATATATGGGTTCTATTTCCATTTCATTTTCATTCAATTTTAGGAAGTCGCATTCCTCAATTTTCCTTACCCTCAATATTAATTTATTGGGTATGATTATGACCACGCATGTTAAGTGTCTTTGACGCAGATCTAGTTATTGACTTAATTATGAACCGATAACGAATAAGAATCAATCTTGCATGGCTTCCATATTGTTATTGAATAATATCATGATTAAACGAATATTCATATACGATTCGTTTAATAAATAAATTGAATATGAATCATGATATTATGATTCATTTAATAAACGAATCGAATATAAATTCATCACATTTTAATTTGATTCATTTAGAATTCGATATAAATTCGATTCGTTGATTCATTTTGTAACTCGTACTCTAATCCTATAAGCTAAACTGATATTGATCTGCATGTGCAAGCATGTCTTCACGTCACATTGATCTACATGTTGATGAGCGGAAAATATATCAATATTTACCGCCCCTTTTACTTAATATTTTGTTTAGTTTCTCGGGTTTGATGAACGTTTTGATATGTTTTATTTTATTTTGCAGATAAAATAATATGGGACTTAATGAAATCATTTAGGATGAAATGTGGATCAAATAAGGGCAATTATTGGACTTGATATATTAATTTTGGAGATTGGAAACTTGAAAGGGCGTTTTTGACGAAGTGCAGTTTTGGAAATTCCAGTTTTGCGCATCTGTTGTATTTTGGGCATAACTTCTTACTCAGATATAGATTGGGTTGCTGATTCAAGTTCCAGATTAAAGAAGACTCCAAGATCTACAACTTTGAAAGAGAAAATATTTTCAAATTCTGATGATTTCATGACCGAAATTGATGAACCATCCAGAAGTGTGTGGAGTGTAATTATTAAAAGTCATTATCAATCATTTTCAAAGCAAAATATTAATTAATAAATAATTAATAAAAATTATCAAATCACCACCAAACAAGATAAGAAATTAGTGGAGCAATAATGGATTTGGTGGAGCAATTAGATAAGCAATTAGTGGAGCAATTAATAATTTATTTGGTGGATGATTTGATGGTGGCAAAATTTTGCCTATAAATACCAAGCCATTTCATTTGTAAAATTCATACTTTCTTCTAAGGAATTCCTTAAGAATACTAAGAAGATTGTATCTTGTTTGTTTATTTAAAGCTTTTAGTAATTAATTTTCGCTTTCGCATTTTCTTTTCTTTACTTTTCAGTTTTTACTTTCCGCAATTTACTTTTACGCACAGTACTTTTCTTTCTTTAATTTTCAGTTTTTACTTTTCAGTAATTTACTTTCAGCAATTTACTTTCAGCAATTTACTTTCAGCAATTTACTTTCAGCATTTAATTTTCAGTATTTAATTTCAGCATTTACTTTTCAGTATTTTACTTTATGTCTTTTATTTTATTTAAGTTTTTTTTACCACCTGTAAATATGTGTCGTAACTAAGCCAGTTATCTGGGGTTGTGATGAAATCCAATATCACCGGTTTATAAGGGGTTAAATTATAGTTTGGGTAATATACAGGTTTATTTATTGAGTCTTAATCCTAATGCTTTTTATTAACTGGCCATTAATAAAATTGAACTGGTAAATCTAAAATGAACTAGACATAGGGATTTTAGGTTTAAGACCTTAGACTTAATAGCCCACGATCTTCCTTGAGGATAGATAACCCTTTAATAGATTTCCTTACAGGATAGGAATATACCTGTCGGGCGGGGGTAGCCATAATTGGAACTTAAACTTAATGAATCCAGATAATTTGGTTGACATAGACATATGGTTCAATTGGGTTAAACTGGGTATTTGTGTCTGACCATCGACAGAGGCTTACACATAATTTAGTGTTCCAGGTTAATAAATCAATATATTACCCAACTCCAAGATAACCACTTCATCTTCTAAAATGATATTGGAAGAAATCACAACCCTAGATAGTTTTTAATATTGAATTTTCTTAAAACATATTTTCGACAATTTTATTTACTTGCTTTTAAATTTAGAATCGTCACCATTTCAAATCAATCAATCAAACAATCTGTTAGATACTAGTAATCATTTGACCTCATAAAATTAATAGTTTTGATATTAAGTCCTCGTGGGATCGATATTTTTATACTACTTGAACGATACGTGCGCTTGCGTTATACGTGTGTGTTTACGCCGGTCAAGTTTTTGGCGCCGTTGCCGGGGACTTAGTTATCTTTTACTATTAGTTTAGGGGTTAGATACCTTTACTTGTATCTAATTTCTTTTTACTTATTATTTCTGTTTTCTTGTGTTAAAGGTTCTTAGACACTTCATGAGACGAACCAGAAGCTTTGAACTCCGACCGCTTGACCCAGAAATTGAAAGAACCATCAGACAGTTGAGAAGGGAAAGGCGAGAAGGCCAAGAAGCTTTAGTCAACATGGAACCTGAACCTTTGATCGTTGCACCACCAATTTCCATTCGAGACAGAACCATTCCGATGGTTGACAGACTCATTTCATGTATTGTACTTCCTCCCTTACCAGCAAATGCGTGTGACATCAAAACATGCATTCAGATGATTCAGCAGTCAGTTCAATTTGGAGGGAATGCAACTGAAGATCCTAACGCCCACATCAGCAACTTCCTGGAAGTTTGCGGCACTTTCAATTACAACCGAGGAGCTGAAGAAGCAATGAGATTGCGGGTTTTTCCATACTCTTTGAAAGACAGAGCAAAGGCCTGGCTACATTCACTACCAGCAGGTTCCATCACAACATGGAACACCCTAGCCACCAAATTCTTGCAAAGTACTTTCCACCAGCCAGAACAGCAAAACTGAGAAATGACATCACATCCTTTGTGCAGCAAGATTCAGAATCCATGTACGAAGCTTGGGAAAGATACAAAGATCTGCTCCGGAAATGTCCTCACCATGAGATTCCAAAATGGCTTCAAGTCCAAACTTTCTATAATGGACTTTCTGGATTGATGAGAACCACTATTGATGCTGCTGCTGGAGGAGCTTTGATGTCAAAAGGAGAAGATCAAGCCTGGGACCTAATCGAAGAGATGGCCAATAACAATTCCTTGTGACCAACAGAAAGGAGCTTGATTCAAAGAATTGCAGGAATTTATGAAGTTGGAGCCAACACAGCAGTTAGTGCCAAACTGGACCAGATATGCAAATTCATGGAGACTCTCAACACTCAAAGCAATATTGGAGCAACAAGTTCAACATATGGAGGAGCACCAGAGCCAACTCAAACTGAAGAAACGGTGAATTATGTCAACAATTTTAACAGACAGGGAAACAATCCATATTCCAACACCTACAACCCAGGGTGGAGGAATCATCCCAATTTTTCATGGAGCAACAATTCTGGACAAAGGAACAATCCACCACCAGGATTTCAACAGCAGAACTATCCACCACCTGAATTCCAACAGCAGAACAAAAGCCAGGAGCAGACAAATGAACCAGGCATAACAGAAGTGCTGACTCAGTTAAAAAAGTATGATGCTATATTTCAATCTCAAGCGGCATTAATTCAAAGTCAATCTGCTTCTATTAAAGCACTAGAGAATCAAATGGGACAACTGGCAAATGCTCAGAGTTACAGACCGCCAGGTACCCTTCCCAGCAACACAGAGCCAAATCCAAGAAACATGGGGAAGGAACAATGTCATGCCATCATGTTAAAGAGCGGTACTGAAATCAACAAAGATGTTGGAGTCAATTCAACTGCTGAGGAAGTTCCAAAAGAAATAAAGCAACAAATGGAAGAAAAAGAAGCAAAGGAAAAAGAACAGATCACTCCACCTCCACCTTTTCCTCAACGTCTTCAGAAGAATAAATTGGACAAGCAATTTTCCCGGTTTCTGGAGATCTTCAAAAAGCTGCATATCAACATTCCATTTGCAGAAGCGTTGGAACAAATGCCCACCTATGCCAAATTCATGAAAGATATTCTTTCACGAAAGCGGAGATTGGGGGATTACGAGACAGTAGCATTAACAGAAGAATGCAGTGCTATCATTCAGAGGAAACTTCCCCAAAGTTGAAAGATCCTGGCAGTTTCACTGTTCCTTGCGTCATAGGAGAACATAACTTTGGTAAGGCTTTATGTGATTTAGGTGCTAGTGTTAACTTGATGCCTTTTTCTATTTTCAGGAAATTACAGATTGGAGAAACAATGCCAACTTCAGTCTCACTGCAACTTGCTGATAGAACGCTCGTATTTCCAAGAGGCGTAGTTGAGGATGTGCTGGTCAAGGTTGACAAATTCATTTTCCCAGCAGATTTTATTGTCCTTGATATGGAGGAAGACGCAGACGTGCCAATCATCCTCGGGAGGGACCGTTCTTGGCTACAGGTCGAACCATTATTGATGTACAAAAAGGAGAATTAACCATGAGGGTACAGGACCAAGAAGTAACATTCAATGTTTTCAAGGCCATGAATTTCCCAGATGATGAAAAGGAGGAATGTTTCAAACTCGATGTGATACACAGTACCATTCAGAACTCCAATGCAATGCAAAGTTCTACTGACAAACTTAAAACATGTCAATTGCCTGTGGAGCCTAAAGATAAAGCATCTTTTGCACTGAAAGAGCCAATTCTTGCTCTACAAGCAACAGAAGAGAAAAAGTTCCACCAGCTCAACGAATTGGAGGAATTTCACAATCAGCCTTTTGAAGATGCCAAATTGTACAAAGAAAAGGGCAAGAAAAGACATGATGAGAAGTTAGTGCGCATACAACTGGAACCAGGGCAGAAGGTACTGTTAAACAAATCAAGGGTGAAAATCTTCCCATGGAAGCCAAAATCACGGTGGTCAGGTCCATTTGTGATCACCAAAGTTTTACCAAATAGAGCCGTTGAGATACATGATTCTGACGCTAACAAAACTTTCAAGGTTAAAAACAAGCTTGTCAAGCACTACTGGGGAGAATCATTTGAGCCAAAAAGAAAGTGTTACACTTTCAGATCCAGCTTAACGTTCGAGAAGTCATGTCTGGCTGACGACTTTAAACTTAGCGCTAGCAGGGAGGCAACCCATGCAATTTGTGTATATATTATGATTTGGTGTGTTTTATTTTTGTGTGTTTAATTTTTGCAGGATTAGTCATTTCAAAATGGAAGATGCTCTCGCAAATCTTCGCAAGCAATTTCCTTCTCTCCCTCAAAAATCTCTGATGAAAGTTTACAAAGCTCGTTCGGATTGGACGGATGAATTCATGCTTTTCCTAATGATATTCGTTGGGTAATTGAAGCACGAGTCCGATTGGCAGGTGAGTCTTCTGACTCTTTTATTTCACATCTGCCTGGTTTAGGAAGAAGCACATACGCAAAGAAACGTAGAGCTAAGCAAATGGGTGTTTGTTTCAAATGTGCACGATTTAATTGTAATACTCGTTGTCGTTCTTTGGAATGGTGTCTGATAATCGCGAAGACAAAATTAAATTCATTAGGGATGGCTTGAGTAAGGAGTCTTTAGATGATCTATCTTCGACTCTTGAGACGCATCCCAGTGGATATGTTCATATAGCCATTCGCAAATTACATACACAATTTCTAAAAGAAAGACAACAGTTAAGTCTCTGGGGATCTGACTCAAAAAGACCCTGTTTGCCAATTTATAAGAAAATTGGATGGGAAGCTTGTCCCTGACGCATAGACGTCAATCAAGCCATTACTTTTCTTGTAAATATTATATCTTTTTGTCTTTTCTTAATAATTGTGATTTGTTTTATTGTTTTCTTATTTTCTCCGACAGGATCCAGACCTTTTTGACTATCACGATATTATTTCGCTACTAATAATCGTCCTCTGGAAGATACTTGTGCTATTTTTACTCACCCTTTTCAGGTACTATAAATTCAGCCCGTCATTGCACTTTTGAAGGCATCCTGATTTGAGAAAGAAATACATAAAAAAATGGAAGCCACTTCAAGAAGACGAGTTGAAAATATCTGTGTATTTTGCGGTACTAGTGTTGGAACTAAGCCACAATACATAGAAGCAGCACATGAATTGGGTCGAGCCTTAGCTGCAAGAAATATGCACTTAATATATGGCGGAGGCAATCTCGGACTTATGGGGATCGTTTCAAAGGCTGTACAGGAAGGGGGCAGTCACGTTTTGGGAATCATCCCAAAACCCTTGGCAGAGGCAAATCTTATTGGATCATCAAACGGAGAGGAACTGATGGTGCCAGGTATGTCTGAACGATTGGTAGAAATGATTAACCGTGCTGATGCTTTTATTGCTTTGCCAGGTGGCTTGGGCACATTGGAGGAAATTTTTATTGTACTATCTTGGGCGAACCTGAACATACACCAGAAACCACTTGGACTGTTTAATGTTGATGGATTTTATGATTTTCTTTGTGTGTTTCTTGATGATGCTCGGAGAAATGGGTTCGTATCAAAACCTTTAAAAGAACTCCTCTTTACTGCCAGAACTGCTCCGGATCTAATAGACCAACTCATAGCCTATGAACCTCAAGTTGACCCTATCCTTTCAAAGATAAATTGGTCCGAGGACGATCGTGGTAAGAGGCGTCGGATTAATCTGGATCTTAACCTTTAATTTCCTGTAGATTTTCAGCTAACCAGGTACGACCTTCTTAACTCTCCTTTTACTGTTTAAGACATTGGGGACAATGTCTCATTTAGGTTTGGGGAGGAATTAGTTGATTAGTACTTGTTTTTAGTTTGTATGTTGTTTTTATTTTTAGTCCAAAATTTTTCGAAAAATACAAAAAAAATTGAAAAATTTTCAAAAATTACAAAAATATTTGTGTTTTTGTTTTTTATTTTGACTAAAAAGGTGAAATTGGTAAGAGATAGCTGAGTAAGGAGTTTCCACTCCTGAGACGTATCTCAAACCTATTTCGAAACAAGTTAATTTTTGTTTATTTCCTTTTAAATTATTTAATTTGTAATTCTCCTTAAAACGGACTAAAAGGAATCATATGTTCAGTTAGCAGATATTATCAACATATATAGTAACATACGGACATGAGCTAAATTGAAAAGTTTGTAATATTCAGTGCTCTAGTTTAATTGGAGGAAGCATCTCAAAAAGCAATGGAGTAAAAAAAAAAAAAAAAAAAAAAATAAAGTATCTAAGATCTGGGTTAGTATAATTAAGTCTGTAAGGGTGTTTTAACACCTAGTGCCCTAAAACCAACTGGTTTGGGAGTCACTGGCCCAACTCGCTACATGGATCGAAGATGCTGCAAATTATATATATCTGAAGTCTGGGTAATTAAGTCCGTAGGGGTGTCTTAACACCTGGTGCCCTAAAGCCAACTGGTTTGGGAGCCACCGACCCAACACTCACTACATAGATGGAAGATATTGTATATAAAAGTCAAAATCAGAAAAATCAAAGAAAAAATCAGAAAAATCAGAAAAATTATTCCATTGCTCCAAAAGGTGTGAAATCTGATAGAACTTTAGGACAAAAATATTACTCTCTTATCAACTGCACTTATGACTGTTGTGGGCAAAAATGAGTTGATTAATATTTTGTTGGCTGTGTATATGAAGAATGGTAAAAATAATCGGAGAATTTACTTATTCAGTAATTTAGAATGAAAAAACAACAACTAGTAACTTGAGTAGAAGTTTCACCTGATTAGTCACTAACTTCTCTTTTCTCTTGTCTTTTTGCTTTTGTGTGCATTAGTTTTAACTACTTTTTACTTTTGTAAAATGTTTGTGGTATCATTGTTGTAAACCTCACGAGACTAAAACTCGTCCACTAGGTGCACCTAGGGTGTTTAAGGCTTGTTGCATACGCTAAATGCAACCGTGATCCCTACGAAAGTGGCTTATTTAATTTTAATTGTTTCTTGTATTTTATTTTGTTGTTTTGCTCGAGGACTAGCAAAATGTTAGGTTTGGGGTGTGATGAGCGGAAAATATATCAATATTTACCGCCCCTTTTACTTAATATTTTGTTTAGTTTCTCGGGTTTGATGAACGTTTTGATATGTTTTATTTTATTTTGCAGATAAAATAATATTGGGACTTAATGAAATCATTTAGGATGAAATGTGGATCAAATAAGGGCAATTATTGGACTTGATATATTAATTTTGGAGATTGGAAACTTGAAAGGGCGTTTTTGACGAAGTGCAGTTTTGGAAATTCCAGTTTTGCGCATCTGTTGTATTTTGGGCATAACTTCTTACTCAGATATCGGATTGGGCTGATTCAAGTTCCAGATTAAAGAAGACTCCAAGATCTACAACTTTGAAAGAGAAAATATTTTCAAATTCTGATGATTTCATGACCGAAATTGATGAACCATCCAGAAGTGTGTGGAGTGTAATTATTAAAAGTCATTATCAATCATTTTCAAAGCAAAATATTAATTAATAAATAATTAATAAAAATTATCAAATCACCACCAAACAAGATAAGAAATTAGTGGAGCAATAATGGATTTGGTGGAGCAATTAGATAAGCAATTAGTGGAGCAATTAATAATTTATTTGGTGGATGATTTGATGGTGGCAAAATTTTGCCTATAAATACCAAGCCATTTCATTTGTAAAATTCATACTTTCTTCTAAGGAATCCTTAAAATACTAAGAAGATTGTATCTTGTTTGTTTATTTAAAGCTTTTAGTAATAATTTTCTTTTCTCGCATTTTCTTTTCTTTACTTTTCTTTTTACTTTCCGCAATTTACTTTTACGCACAGTACTTTTCTTTCTTTAATTTTCAGTTTTTACTTTTCAGTAATTTACTTTCAGCAATTTACTTTCAGCATTTACTTTCAGTAATTACTTTCAGCATTTAATTTTCAGTATTTAATTTCAGCATTTACTTTTCAGTATTTTACTTTATGTCTTTTTTATTTTATTTAAGTTTTTTTTACCACCTGTAAATATGTGTCGTAACTAAGCCAGTTATCTGGGGTTGTGATGAAATCCAATATCACCGGTTTATAAGGGGTTAAATTATAGTTTGGGTAATATACAGGTTTATTTATTGAGTCTTAATCCTAATGCTTTTTATTAACTGGCCATTAATAAAATTGAACTGGTAAATCTAAAATGAACTAGACATAGGGATTTTAGGTTTAAGACCTTAGACTAATAGCCCACGATCTTCCTTGAGGATAGATAACCCTTTAATAGATTTCCTTACAGGATAGGAATATACCTGTCGGGCGGGGGTAGCCATAATTGGAACTTAAACTTAATGAATCCAGATAATTTGGTTGACATAGACATATGGTTCAATTGGGTTAAACTGGGTATTTGTGTCTGACCATCGACAGAGGCTTACACATAATTTAGTGTTCCAGGTTAATAAATCAATATATTACCCAACTCCAAGATAACCACTTCATCTTCTAAAATGATATTGGAAGAAATCACAACCCTAGATAGTTTTTAATATTGAATTTTCTTAAAACATATTTTCGACAATTTTATTTACTTGCTTTTAAATTTAGAATCGTCACCATTTCAAATCAATCAATCAAACAATCTGTTAGATACTAGTAATCATTTGACCTCATAAAATTAATAGTTTTGATATTAAGTCCTCGTGGGATCGATATTTTTATACTACTTGAACGATACGTGCGCTTGCGTTATACGTGTGTGTTTACGCCGGTCACATGTGCCATGCAAGCCTATCTCCACCATACAAGCCTGTATGATCTATCTCCCCAATGGCAACACCCTTGTCCTCAAGGGTGAAATAAAGATACCGTAGTTGGAATTGTTCCAAGTCCTCCCATGAAGCATCTGATGGAGATAGGTTTTGCCAATGAACTAAAACCTCACGAGTTCTCTTGTTGGTTCGCTTGTCAAGTATGGCATGAGGAATTGGATGGGCGTCGTCTTCTGGAATGGCGAAGGTAGGAATGTCAGCTTGAATGTTGTGATGATCGCCCACCATTTTCTTGAGATTGGACACATGAAAAATTGGGTGCAGTTTTGAGTGCGAAGGGAGTGCCAGTCTATAGCAACTTGGCCAATTCTCGAAATTACTTGGAAGGGCACTGTCACAACCCAAAATCGGGGTCAATGACAACAAGGTAAAAATAAAATAAAGCAAAATTATAATAAGACCAGTCAAACAATGAAAAAATCAGCAGAAAACGGTCAAAAAGTCAAAACATGACTTGGTCAAAAGGGATCAAAAGTAAAATTTAAAACATGTCCCGAAGACTTTAAAACAAAAGAAAATATAAAATCATATGGAAAATATCCAAAACATTCACACAGTTAAATGTGAACACTTGTCGTTAAAAAATGATTAAAATTCAAATAATTGTCTGATTATGCAATGCATCACCTAAAAACCTACAGAGTCTGATAATCTCAAATACAAGTCAATTACCTCCACGAATGCACTAGCTCCACCGAAATGAAGAAAGCTACTCAACATGATCCGAACACTCTCGAGGAATCAAACCTGCTCCTCGCTCTCCGCGGCTCCAAAACCCAGAATGTACTCGCAAGCTCCAAAGATCCATGGTCTAATCTGAAATGTTAAATTGAGGGGTGAGCGAAATCACATGCTCAGTAGGGATTAATGTACTCACCTTAATTGGTTTTACCAAAACCATGCATGGTTAGTATAATACACACACACACACACACACATATATACATATATATATATATATAACAATATCGAAGATGCGAGTTAAGAAATAACTATAATTTATACAATTTATCAATATAAATAAAATATACAACCTCGATAACATTAATTTTTTTTAAAAAAAAACTTGAGTGAAATGCCACACTGGCCCGCATAACGAGACTCCCACACTGGAGCTGAAAACAAATAATGTGCCATATGGGATATATAACTGGTCATCTCATACATGAGCCGTGAATAACTTAATGTGTCACAACGAGGCCACATAACAAACATGATCATATGCCACAAAAAGGCTTCTAATGATCAATGCAACAACATGCAATAATAACAAACCCTGTACAGGTTCAGGACTCTTACCCTGGTACGCGTCATTGACCGGCGTGATCACACACGTATAACACAAGCGCATGTATCGTTCAAGTAGTATAAATGTATCGATCCCACGAAGACTTAATACCTAAGCTATTAATTTATGAAGCCAAATATTTACGAGTATCTAATAGATTGGTTGTTTGATTGAATGATGATTTTAAACTAAAGATGAATAAATACACAATGCGAAAGTAATTTAAGGGACAATTCAATATTAAGAAACTATTTAGGGTTGTGAATCCTTCCAATATCTTTTAAAGATGAAGTGATTATCTCATGTTTATGTAATATATTGATTTACTAACATGGAACACGAAATTATGCAAAAGCCTCTGTCGATGGTCAGATGCAAATACCCAGTGTAACCCTCCAATTAATCATATGTTTATGTCAACCAAGTTACCTGAATTCATTAAGACTAAGTTCCAATTTTGGCTACCCCCGTCCGACAGGTATATGTCTATCCTGTAAGGAAATCTATTAAAGGGTTATCTATCCTCAAGGAAGATCGTGGACTATTAAGTCTAAGGCTGAAACCTAAAATTCATTTGTCAAGTTTATTTTAAGTTTACCACATCAATCTTATTAATGGCCAATTAACAAGAAGCATTAATCTTAAGACTTAATAAATAAACCTTTATATTACCCAAACCATAAAATAACCCTTTATAAACCGGTGATATTGGATTTCATCACAACCCCAGATAACGGGTTTAGTTACTACACATATCTAAGGCTAGTAAAAACTTAAATAAAATAAATGACATAAAGTAAATGCTTGGAAATTAAGAAGGTAAAAATACAATAAAAGATAATACTGGGGTTAGAGGATCCACTTTTATTACTTCTAATTTAGATATCTCCCTTATTATAATATATTAACTTTGCGTGATAATTACCAACCGACCATATAGGCGGTATCCTGATTAAGTTAAATTTAAGATTAATTCCAACCGACCATAAAGGAGGTATCCCATTAAGTCATGTTTTAAATAGTTAATATATTATAATTAATGGAAATTAATCTAAATATTAGTAATAAAAGCTTAACCTTTAACCCCAGCAAAATGGAGTTACCTCCTCATGCTGAACAGTAAAATTAATGACTGAAAAGTAAAGAAAAGAAAGTACTGTTGCGTAAAATAAATAAAATTAAATACAAAAAGCTGTAAATAAATAAGCAAGATACAATCTTCTTAGTATTCTTAAGGAATTCCTTAGAAGAAAGTATGATTTTACAAATGAAATTCGGCCTCAATTTATAGGAAAATTTTGTGCCTCCGCATCACGACGCATGAAACCATGCGCGTCGCGATGCGCTGTTGATATTGGACGCGTGGCACGGGCTTCGCAGAGATGGTGACATGTGGCGTCGACAGAATTATTAGCTCAATTATTGGCTGGACGTCACGACGAGTAAGGGTGCGCGCGTCGCGACTCTGATGTCAGCATGATGCAAGTAATGACGTGTTTCAATGATGAGTGTCGGTAGCATATGCTGGTGACACGTGTCCGGCGCACGTTAGCAGAATTGATGTGATGTTGACACGTGGCATGCACATGTTAACACGACGCATGTTAGCAAACGGCACATTTTAGCAGGATATTTATATTTTTCCCCTTTTTATCCGTTTTCACTATTTTGGCCCCGAATTGATTCCAGAGAGTCCTGTTATTTTATTTATCTACAAAATACAACAAAACACATCAAAATATTCACAAAACTCAAGAAACTATACAAAATATTAAGTCAAATGAGTGGGAAATAGTGATCTATTTACCACTCATCACACCCCCAAACCTAACATTTTGCTAGTCCTCGAGCAAAACAATAAAATAAAATAACATATACATCTTTAAAATAAAATTAAACTAAACCACTTTCATAGGGATCATGGTTGCATTTAGCGTATGCAACAAGCCTTTAAACCCCTAGGTGTCCCTAGTGGACGAGTTGTAGTCTCGTGAGAGCTTACAACAACGATACCCACAAACGTCAATATAAAACTAATGCACACAAAAGCAAAAAGATAAGAGAAAAGAGAATAAACAAGTTAGTGACTAAACTAGTGAAACTCCTTATCCAAGTTAGCAGTTGTTTTCTTTCTTTCTAAATTACCAAATAAGTAAATTCTCTGATTATTTTTACCATTTTCCATATACACAGCCAACAAAGTATTAATCAACTCATTGTGCCCACAATATTCATAAGTGTAGTTGAAAAGAGAGTAATATTTTTGTCCTAAAGTTATATCAGATTTCACACCTTTTTTAGCAATGAAATATTTTTTTTATGTTTTTTTTTGCGTAAAATAAATAAAGCAACATTTTCAATCCATGTAGCGTACTTTGGGCCAATGACTTTCAAGCCAGTTGGATTTAGGGCACTAGGTGTTAAGACACCCCTACGGACTTAATTGCTCGGATTTCATATGTCTATTTTTATTTTTATAACATTTTTGATCCATGTAGCGAGCTTTGGGCCAGTGACTCCCAAACCAGTTGGCTTTAGGGCACTAGGTGTTAAAACACCCATACGGACTTAATTACTCGGATCTCAGATGTTTATTTATTTTTTTATACCGTCGCTTTTTAGATGTTTCCTCCAATTAAACTAGAGCACTAAATATTACAAACTTTTCAATTACAACTCATGTCCGTATGTTACCATGCATGTTGATAATACCTGTCAACTGAGCTTATGAAGATCCATTTTAGTCAGTTTTATGGAGAATTCACAAATTAAATAATTCAAAAGAAAATAAACAAACATTTAACTTGTTATGAAATAGGTTGAGATACGTCTCAGGAATGGAAATTCCTTATACAGCTATCTCACACCAATTCCACATGATTAATCAAATTAAAAACACAAAATATTTTTTTTATAAAATTTTTTAATTGTTTTTTTTTGAATTTTTTTTGACTAAAAATCAAATAAAAACAACAGAATAAAAATAAGATACTAGTCAACTATTCCCCTCCCCCAAACCTAAATGAGACATTGTCCCCAATGTCTTAAAATGTAGAAGAAGAGTTTAGAAGATAGTACCTGGTTAGCTGAAATTCTACATCTAAAATGAAAATTAAAGGTTAAGATCCAGATTTATCCGACACTTTTTACCACGATCATTATCGGACCAGATTATCTTGGAAATGATAGGGTCAATTTGTGGTTCAAAGGCTAAGAATTGGTCAATTAAATCATGGGCAGTTCTGGCTGTGAAGATGATTTCTTTTACAGGTTTTGACATGAACCCATTTCTCCGGGCATCATCAAGAAACACACAAGGAAAATCATAAAATCCATCAGCATTAAATAGTCCAATCGGTTTATGGTGTATGTTCAAGTTCGCCCAAGATAGTACTGTAAAAATTTCCTCAATTTTGCCCAAGCCACCTGGGAAAGCAATAAAAGTATCAGCACGGTTAATCATTTCCACCAGTCGTTTAGACATACCTGGCACGATTAGTTCCTCTCCGTTTGATGGTTCTATAAGATTCACCTCTGCCAAAGGTTTTGAGATGATTCTCAAGACTTGACTGCATCTTTCCTGTACAGCCCTTGAAACGATCCCCATTTGTCCAAGATTGCCACCGCCATATACTAAGTACATATTCCTTTCAGCTATGACTCGACCCAATTCCTGTGCTGCCTCAACGAACTCTAGTTTAGAACCAACACTAGTACCACAAAACACACAGACATTTACAACCCGTCTTCTTGAAGTTTCTTCCATTTTTTTTATTATTATTTCTCAATGCTGGATGTCTTCAAGAGTGCAATGATGAGTTGAATTTATAACACCTGAAAAAGGGTGAGTAATAATAGCACTAGTACTTGCCACATGAAAATTATTAGTTAAACAGTAAAATAAATCGTGAAAGTCAAAAAGCCTGGATCCTGTCGGAGAAAATAACAAAAAAAATCATAATTATTAGTTAAAGACAAAGAGATAATAATATTTACAAGAAGTAACGGCTTGAATGACGTCTATGCGTCAGAGACAAGCTTCCTATCCAATTTTCTTATAAATTGGCAAACATGGTCTTTTAGAGTCAGATACCCGAGACTTCATTGTTGTCTTTCTTTTCGAAAGTGTGTATATAACATATGAATTGCGTGATGTAAATATCCACTGGAATGTGTCTCAAGAGTCTTAGATATGTCATCCAAAGACTCTTTACTCAAGCCATCCCTAATGAATTAAATTTTATCTTCACGGTTATCAGACACCATTCTTAAAGAATGACAACGAGTATTACATGTCATGCGTGCACATTTATAGCAATACCCATTCTTTTAGCTCCTCTCTTTTTAGCATAGGTGCTTCTTCTGAAACCAAACATATATGAAATAAAAGAGTCAGAGGACTCACCTGCCATTCAGACCCGTGCTTCAATAATCCAACGAATGTCATTAGGAATACCTTTTATCATCAGCAGTCTCATTCGTTCCAAGCGAGCTTTGTAGACTTTCATCAGAGAGTTTTGAGGGAGAGAAGTAAATTACTTGTGAAGATTTGTGAGAATGTCTTCCATCTTAAAATGTGACTTTACCTGCAAATATTAACACACACAAAAATAAAACACACCAAATCACAATATATACACAAATTGCACGGGTTGCCTCCCTGCTAGCGCTAAGTTTAACGTCGTCAGCTAGACATGACTGTCCGAACTTTTAGGCTAGATCTGAAAGTGTGACACTTTATTTTTATCGCTCGAATGATTCTCCCCAGTAGTACTTGACACGCTGACTGTTAACTTTGAATGTTTCATTGGTGTTGGGATCAAGTAGCTCAACATCTCCATATGGTAAAACCTGAGTAATCACAAATGGACCTGACCACATTGATTTCAACTTTCCAGGGAAAAGTTTCAACCTCGAATTGTATAACAACATCTGCTGCCTTGGTTCCAATTGTCTGCACACTATTTTTTGATCATGCCATTTCTTGGTCTTTTCTTTGTAAAGTTTGGCATTCTCATAAGCCTGTAGGCGAAATTCCTTCAATTCGTTAAGTTGGTGGAGTCGTTTTTCTCCTGCTGCTTATAGATCAAGATTTAACATCTTCAGTGCCCGATATGCTATGTGTTCAAGCTCCACTGGCAGATGGCACGCTTTCCCAAACACCATTCGATATGGGGACATACCAATGGGTGTCTTGTAAGCTGTTCGGTAGGCCCATAATGTGTCATCCAGTTTTGTAGACCAATCTCTCCTTGTTGATCCAACGGTTCTCTCCACTTACTTCGCCTGGGTCTCCCTGTTTGAATCTTCAACCAGTCCATTTGACTATGGATGGTAGGCAGTGGCAACTTTATGAGTAACTCCGTATTTGGATAGGAGTGCATCAAAGTACGTCAAGATTGAAAACCACGTCATGACTATAAATATGTAAACATGATCTGAAAATGTAACATGATCCGAAAGTACGTAAAAATGACATCAAAAGACATGAGTCGTTTCAACGTAAAGCGAAATCTGACTAAAAATGACCTAACATCAAATGAAAACATAACACAACATGTATAGTGTTAAGTGAAATCATCATATGACTGAAAACTATATAACGTCAATTGAAGACATAAAAACACCTGTAAACTATAAACATGATTACAAATTGTAAAACATAACATAAGATGAAATAGAACCACGTAGGGAAAACGTAAACATGAACTTAAATGTGAATGAGCCTAAGGGGGTGATCAGTGCCCCATGAGGCATCATGAAAGACATAAAAGAATGTCAAATAAAATCGTGTAAATTTAACACGTAAGCTAGAATCATAAACTGTATACATGAAATTATGAAGAATGTCAAGCAAAAACTAAAATCACAAGACACGAAAGATGACAACTGAAAGCATGTAAACATGACTCATGAAAAACATAAGTTGTGAACAGGTAAACATGACGCATAAAAGACGTTAATAAGATGAGAACATGAAAACATGACTGAAAAATTATAAAATGTAACATGAGCTAAAGCTAAACTACGCAGTAAAAAAGAAAACATGATCTTGAAATCATGGCCATAAACTGAAATTGAAAATAAGAACGTGTACTTGAAAACATAAAATGAGCTGACACAGTAACCATAATCTGAAACACGTACTGACTTATGTATACAAGCTCATACATTGTTCATTACCTATTTTTGAATAAATGCGGGATAAACGTCGTCTGAACAGAATCATAATTAGTATGTTTAATCATGGGAACATGCTATTGAAAACGAAATACATAAACATGTGGCACGTAATCGTAAGCTGAAACGTCACATGAAAATATAACTAAAAACATGAGTTGGGACTTGAACTGAAGACATAAACCAAAGACATAAATTAATAATGTTAACTAGTACGTCTACTTGAAAATGTAATCCGAATACGTAAAACGTAAACGTAAATAATTTGAAAACATAAAAATGGGAATATGGGAAACATCTATTCACTTACTCTCAATACCTAACGAGTTCGCAACCAGACTCATAACATTTCCCGGAATGCCACACATCACCATGGAGAATCTATAAACGAGTGAATATAACATCAGAGAAGCTCAACGAATAAAATTTTGCATCGACCAATAGTCAAACCCTATATTCCCAAAGATGAAACTTCGACAATTATGCAACAACCTATTACCCAAAAAGTAAGATAATAACCTTTTAAGCAGACCAGAGTGGCCTGACACCGAAGATCTGGTCCTACAAGGTTCCAATCCTACATCGGTATCAAGGTTACACTATCATAATCTCTTCGCAGACCCTTATAACTGACTATGTATTATATTACCAGAATTTCACCATAAGATGATGCATACGGACTAAAACATTGGAAACGCAAAATCAAAAACCAAAATATTTTATTGATAGATGTCACATCCCAAAGAAAGTAAAGCTGGCACTCTGATACTAAAAATATTATTGTAGACGCTGGTTTTCACCCGAGGTCCACAATTGAGATTTCGTGAAAGGGGGCACTGGCGATCCTGCAAAACAAAGATGTAGAGTGAGCGGGAGTACTGCCCACCGGTGTGGGGGTGCCGGGGGCACTCCGACGCTCAAGTCAGTGAATGATCAAAGATTGTAGTAGAAGGAAGGTCAAAGTAAGATACTACCTTGAGCTTCGTAGGGTGCCGTGCGGCGGTAGGATGGTGATTATATGAATTCTGGAGAGAATAGTATTGAGCTGTGAGTATGAGAGATCAGAGACCCCTTCCCTGGAGCCTCGTTTTCCCTATATACCTGTTGTAATAACGTGTCTTTATCGCTTTTTGATTGCTCATCCGTTAGAACAACTTCATGAGGAGTTATTACTGCCTTTTGCCCTTTTGTAGGTTGGAACGGATGGGTTCATGAATGGTGTTTATGACTTTGGGAGTTACGTGGGTTGGCGTTGGGTGAGCCTTTGATTATGGATTGGGCTTGTGATACTTTATTGGGCCTAGGTTTGTGGATCTCTGGGCCTTTATGTACATCAAACCTTGGGGGTTCATTTAGTGAGAATCTGTGATGGTAACTTGGGCTCGGATTCGTGCTGGGGGCTAGCATTGGGCCCGAAGTAAAATGTCGAAATTGCCCTTGGACCAAATTTGGCCCATACAGTTTGTCCCCTACTCTCTAAGTCAGGGAGTCCTTGGCTTGGAGAGTACTTGATGCATGTGTAGCTCGGGGCGAGGCCATAGTATGTAGGGATACCCGAGTGTTGATGCTTGCCCATTGGTTGAACGAATGTAAGGTTATGAGCTTGACTCTACATGAGCCTTTAGGGAAGTACCCAATCGATTTGAACCAGATGAAGGTCAAGATATAAGTCCAGCAACATGTGTATTCCATGTCTACAATTTGACTCGACATGAGTCTGTGGGGGATGTCCCCGGTCGACTGGACTTGATGAGACCAGGAAGATATAAGTCATACGACATGTGTAATCCATGTCTACAACTTTGACTCGACATGAGTCCGTGGAGGATGTCCCCGGTCGACTGGACTTGATGAGACCAGGAAGATATAAGTCATACGACATGTATAATCCATGTCTACAACTTGACTCGACATGAGTCTATGGAGGATGCCCCCGGTCGACTGGACTTGATGAGACCAGGAAGATATAAGTCATACGACATGTGTAATCCATGTCTACAACTTTGACTCGACATGAGTCCGTGGAGGATGTCCCCGGTCGACTGGACTTGAGGAGTCCAGGAGGATATGAGTCATACGACATGTGTAATCCATGTCTACAACTTTGACTCGATGTGAGTCCATGGGGAATGTCCCCGGTCGACTGGACTTGAGGAGTCCAGGAGGATATGAGTCATACGACATGAGTAGTTCATGTCTATAATTTGACTCGACATGAGTCTATGGGGAATGTCCCCGGTCGACTGGATTTGATGAGTCCAGGAATGTATAAGTCATACGACATGTGTAATCCATGTCTACAACTTTGACTCGACATGAGTCTATGGGGGATGTCCCCGGTCGACTGGATTTGATGAGTCCAGGAAGATATGAGTCATACGACATGTGTAATCCATGTCTACAACTTTGACTCGACATGAGTCTATGAGGGATGTCCTTGGTCGACTGGACTTGCTGAGGCCAGGAAGGTATGAGTCATACGACATGTGTAATCCATGTCTACAACTTTGACTCGACATGAGTCTATGATGGATGTCCTTGGTCGACTGGACTTGCTGAGGCCAGGAAGGTATGAGTCATACGACATGTGTAATCCATGTCTACAACTTTGACTCGATGTGAGTCCATGGGGATGTCCCCGGTCGACTGGACTTGAGAGTCCAGGAGGATATGAGTCATACGACATGAGTAGTTCATGTCTATAATTTGACTCGACATGAGTCTATGGGGAATGTCCCCGGTCGACTGGATTTGATGAGTCCAGGGATGTATAAGTCATACGATATGTGTAATCCATGTCTACAACTTTGACTCGACATGAGTCTATGGGGATGTCCCCGGTCGACTGGATTTGATGAGTCCAGGGATATAAGTCATACGATATGTGTAATCCATGTCTACAACTTTGACTCGACATGAGTCTATGGGGGATGTCCCCGGTCGACTGGATTTGATGAGTCCAGGAAGATATGAGTCATACGACATGTGTAATCCATGTCTACAACTTTGACTCGACATGAGTCTATGAGGGATGTCCTTGGTCGACTGGACTTGCTGAGGCCAGGAAGGTATAAGCCATACGACATGTGTAATCCATGTCTATAACTTTGACTCGACATGAGTCTATGGGGGATGTCCCCAGCCGACTAAACCAGATGAAGGTTCAAATGACTTTTCATTCTACCTGCTTACGGGACTACTACTAAATGGTCCTAATAAAGGTCCATAGGAAACTTCACACTACCTAACTTGATATTAGTTAGTTAATTGGTCCTTTCATGTCGTCTGAGGGTGAGATGGCTATTTTTCCATACATCATGGGTTGATGGCCGCTCTTCTTGCTATATGGGAATCGAACAAGATGTTTTGTCATCCCTCTCACAACGAGTGGGACGATTGATCAATTAGTAACCTTTAAGTGCGTTGAGTATAATGGCACAGCTTCTTGATGCCAGCTTACATCCTGTTGAATGAGAACTTGGGAATATGTATTGCTTGTGTCGAGCGGAGCTTCTGCCAAGCATTCTTTGCATCTCGTTGAATGTGGTATGCAACCAATACTGGGCATATATGACTGTCGTGTCAAATGGATCCACTCCTAAGTCGAGTAGGGCAAGTACTTTTTGTATGTAGTTTTGTCGAATGGGCAGAATTTTAAATTTGGTCGAGGCCGTTTCTAGACTTTTTGCGTTGCAACTGGCGATGTGGGATTTCCTTTGAAGGAATTGTAGGCGCTGGTGGGCCTAGGCCTCATTATGGCTTTTATTTAGGCTCAATTGGCTCGCAACTACAAGGCCCATCGGAATGCAATGGGATGGAATCCAAAAGTTTCGATCGACAACCCGTGATTCTTTAAGTGATCGTATACTGACGCTTTTGTTTTTGATTCTTTTTACTGGTGAACCATGAGGGTCAGTTTGCCATATGTAGAAGGCTCCATGTTATTGGGTAGTGTCGTGCCTCACCCATCTGGTTTGCAAATTGCCTTTGTAGCTGTGGTGGCTGAATCATCTCACTGACCCAAACAGGCAAAAGGATTAATGTAAGCCAACAACAAATCCTTTCCAACATAGGCTTCGACTTCTCATTACTTCAACTTTTGGCTTCTCCTGAGGTCTCCTTGTCGAATGGTTGATGGACAATATCTTCAGTGGTGGGTCGCTTGTAATTCCATTGACTACGTCTTTTTGCTCTGCGTTTCAGTGGGCCTCTCAATCAAGTTGTCACCCTCAAAACCAGAAATGGAGACGAATGAGATCTTCTCAGGGTCGTATCCGACCTTCTTCAGGTAAGATGAGACTTCCTTTACAGTTTCTAGCTTTCGAGTATTTGGGGGTAGTGGCTTCCATCTTGTTACAACAACAAATCATTTGATTTACGCCAAGGATAAAACCAAGAAAATCATGTTCATGCCCCTGACTGTCTTTGGAGATACCAGCTTCGAAACCACCGGTGGTGGGGTCAAATGATGAGAACAACACAGTCGGCATGTGAGGTACTTAGTAATCACGTTCTTGACAAAGTCACGATGTCCAAGAGCATCAATGACAGCGCAGTAGCACTTGAATTTTCACAAGGAAATATTAATGGTAATCTCACGCTCAGGCTCAGCCTTAGCTTGTCAAACCCATGATGGCACATGGATTTCTTGGATTGTTGATCAGCTTGCTCGCAAGATCTTTTGTTTGGCTCGACACATTAGTTAAGTGTAGAATGGCGCGTGGCAGATTTGTACATGTCGAGTTGGTGACCCTTCGAAGACCATCAAGGTCCCTCTTCAGATCTCAAAGGGAGGGAGAACGTGAGATACGACAACGTCGTTATCATCATCATCTGGTCTGAGGGATTTTATAGATCTAAATCTATACAAAAACCCATCTCTTTGTCCCTTATAATCAGACCATCGAAACACCCATAAATCGCGGCCAGTGACAGACATTCAACACAACTGGATGAACTGTTATTTTCGTTTCTGTCTGCTCTTGTTCATTCCCCAAAACGCATCATCCTCAACACCCAATTCAATAATCCACAGTTACAACATAATAAGAATAAAAGGCCCAAATACAGATTACAAATTATAAATCACAAACCCAGATTAAATTATAAATACCAAAATCACAAGCCAAAATGAAATAAACCAGAAATTGATTTTTTTTTTTTAAGAAAAACAATAGATGGATAAATTAAGGAGTTAATCAATTAAAGCTTGTTTAGATCTCTAGTGGTCATCATCCCATAGTAACGAACCGAGAGCAGAGACAGTGAGAGATGACCTCGTCTCTCCCCCAGTGGGCCGGTCCCTTGCGGCCCATCCCTCGCGTGAGAGGATTCCACTTGAAGGAAGAAGGCGGGGTGCCTGGAAGCTGGTGAAGACAGAGCGAATGAAGCCGACGAAAGCCACCGAGAGCCAGGACAACGGATCTCAGCTGATGGGTAGCGCATCCAAGGTTGGCAAAGTGGCGCATGCATATCAACTCCCAAAGGCACTCGTCTTTGTTCGTCTTGTTCCAAAGCTTGTTCACGGCGCCGCACGTGCCAGAGTCTTGGCGTCCGCGTGCTTCAACATCGATATGGATTCTTTTGATGATGATTGTTTTGTCGTTAAAGACTCATTCGGTGAAGATATTGGAGCAGCACATAAAGAACCTCATGTGCCCATGGAGGGTATGCATCTGGTACTCGACTGTGAGTTGATTGGTCCTGCAATGTAATTTGGACTCGTGGGCGATGGTCAGCCAATTAGACGCTACGATGATATGTGGGCTGGCTGAGGCACCAAGGTTATTTGTGATGGTTGCACATGGAATGATGGTTTTTCAAGTTTGTGGCATCCTACATGCTTGTCTTCATTTGAAGCACCTTCATTGGGCCGAGATTAAATCTTCATAGTGTCGAGTGGGATACCAACTTATTGCATCCTTCCAAAGTCGAGACTACATTATTGTAGTGTCGAATGTGTCACTCACTTATCTCAAGATGTATTTTTATTTGGAGCATTCACTCATAGCCAAGACTGCATCTTTGTAATGTCGAATGGTGTTTATACCTCTAGCTATTAGTTCTCCCTTGTCGTGTGGGGTGGAACCCCAACCATCTAGCTAGGCATTCTTCCATCTCATGTCAAATGATATCTTTGAGCAAGTGACAAGCCTCATAAGTGGAGTGTCGAATGGAATCTCAAGCAAGTGACGAGCTATATATATAGTAATATAAATTGAGATATCCTCAAAAACATACTGATGTCAAGTGGAAGATCCCTAACAAGTCTTATGTCAGACATTGCAAATGTCGACTGGGCCATCCACAATAATTACCTAGTTTTAAATTGTAGTGTCGACTGGAATACCCATAGCTAGTTTCATACTATAAATTGTAGTACCAACTATAACATCTATTTCAAGTCTCGAACTATGACACCAATTATAATTCACATGCCTTTCTAATGTCAACTGAGACATTATTAAAAAGTGTAAGACATACCTGGTGATGTTAACCAAGATGTCTACGCCAAGTCTTCATTTGGGTACGTCGACTGGGACACCGTCTTCATGCCAAGTACTTGTTCCTTATAGAAGTCCATAAAAGATAACCCAATCACGTAGTATGGAGCTGAAGGAAATCCACACGTTCTAAGGAAGATGTCCATCATTTCACATGTAGTAAGAGGTTGATGACAATCAACCCATGGATCGTTATGTGTGTAAGGGTCGTAGATAGAGTTGTCTTTGCTTGCTAAGAATCGCTAGGGCCCCACGGTGGGCGCCAAACTGTAGACGCTGGTTTTCACCCGAGGTCCACAATTGAGATTTCGTGAAAGGGGGCACTGGCGATCCTGTAAAACAAAGATGTAGAGTGAGCGGGAGTACTGCCCACCGGTGTGGTGGGTGCCGGGGGCACTCCGACGCTCAAGTCAGTGAATGATCAAAGATTGTAGTAGAAGGAAGGTCAAAGTAAGATACTACCTTGAGCTTCGTAGGGTGCCGTGGCGGCGGTAGGATGGTGATTATATGAATTCTGGAGAGAATAGTATTGAGCTGTGAGTATGAGAGATCAGAGACCCCTTCCCTGGAGCCTCGTTTTCCCTATATACCTGTTGTAATAACGTGTCTTTATCGCTCTTTGATTGCTCATCCGTTAGAACAACTTCATGAGGAGTTATTACTGCCTTTTGCCCTTTTGTAGGTTGGAACGGATGGGTTCATGAATGGTGTTTATGACTTTGGGAGTTACGTGGGTTGGCGTTGGGTGAGCCTTTGATTATGGATTGGGCTTGTGATACTTTATTGGGCCTAGGTTTGTGGATCTCTGGGCCTTTATGTACATCAAACCTTGGGGGTTCATTTAGTGAGAATCTGTGATGGTAACTTGGGCTCGGATTCGTGCTGGGGGCCTAGCATTGGGCCCGAAGTAAAATGTCGAAATTGCCCTTGGACCAAATTTGGCCCATACAATTATCACAACCCAAAATCGGGCCAATGATAACGGGGTAAATAAATAAAGCAAAATTATAATAAGACCAGTTAAACGGTCAAAAAGTCAGCAGAAAAAACATTACTTGGTCAAAAGAGACCAAAATGTAAAATTACAAAACATGCCTTGGGGACTTTAAAACAAAAGAAAATATAAAATCATATGGAAAATATCCAAAACATTCCCAGAGTTTAAATATGAACACCTGTCATGAAAAAATAATTAAAATTCAAATAATGGTCCGACTATGAAATGTATCACCTAATAACTACACAGTCTGATAATCTCAAATACAAGTCAATTACCTCCACGAATGCACTAGCACTGCCGAAACGATGAAAGCTACTCAGCATGATCAGAACACTCTCGAGGAATCAAACCTGCTCATTGCGCTCCGAGGCTCTAAAGCCCAGAATGCAGTCACAAGCTCCGAAGATCCAAGGTCTAATCTAAAATGTTAAATGAGGGGGTGAGAGAAACCATGTGCTCAGCAGAGATTAATATACTCACCATAATTAGTTTTACCAAAATCCTACTTGGTTAGTATAGTATATATATATATATATATACCCAATAAAATAATATCGAGGATGTGAGTTAAGAAATAACTATAATATATACATTTTATCAACATAAATAAAATATACATCCTCGACAATATTAATCTTTTAAATAAAAATATGAGTGAAATGCCACACGGGGCCACTTAGCCAGACTCCCAATATTGGAGCTGTAAACTAACAATGTGCCACACGGGGCCACATAACTGGTCACTTTAGATAAGAGCCGTGAATAATCAATGTGCCATAAAGGGACCACATAACAAACATGGTCATATGCCACGAAGGGCTCCTCATGATCAAATGCCACAACAGGGTAATAATAAACAAACAATGCGCAGGTTCAAGACTCTCACATAAGGACGTGTCATCACCCCAAATAACGTTACTGGGGGTCGCGTAATAGTCACCGCAACGGGTCAACTAAGGTCCATAAGGTTGGCCAAAATGGGGCTCCACAAAAACAAGTGCCTCAATGAGCTATATAATAACCAAGATATACACCATAATGGGGCTCCATATATACCAATTTTAATATATCCAATTTTAATATTTTTATCTATCCAAGTCTGATCCAATTTACATTTACACTACCATGCAGATATTTATAAAAACAAATTAATAAAACTCATTATGGTCGCGTCGTGCCTCCCAACGTGCCACTTCATATTTTTATAAAACATGGCTAATGTTAAAATGCATTTCATATCATTTACATATGCATAATATAATGATATACATATATATATAACATAAAACCATTAAACCACAATTAAGATGAGTGCCGAATCCTTACCTCAACCTCAACCTCACGCTCAAAATGTGAAATTGATCTCATAACATTGCTCAACATGCTCAGACTATTTTGTTAGTCTAACAGCTACAAAACTCTCTTCGGGCTCACACGACACACTCTACAAGGAATGCGGGTCCTGCTTACCAGTGACCGCCCAAAGATCACCCAAAATTGACATCTCAAAACCTGAGATGTAAAACACACCAAATCAAACTCTCGAACAAATCTAACCATAAATCGGCATGGTTCTGTTTAAAACACGGACTTTCCATTTACAATTCAACACCACAAATGCCCATCTGGGGCCTACACCACAATTCATAACTCAAACTCAAATCTCAAATAATTTAAATAAATCAAAATCAGTAAATTAAACGCGTAATAAAAATACATGAAGATTAGAGTTTGGGTCCATTACCGCACGAGAGGGTGAAACCAACACGTCGGAAACTTCAAACTCCAGATTCTGCCCAGACACGCGGCGTGTGGCCTTCCCACTCGACAACACCCTTCGATGCATAGAGCCTATGTGTCGGGACACTGCCGCACTGCTACCACCAGAATATGCGCACCGTCGTCCTGAATCTAATGGTGGTGGTCACACACCTAATGAAGCTTCAGTTTGCCATGGATTGCTCAAAAATCATCGAAATCTTCAAGCTCTCCCTTCGCCAAAAAATGACCACCTCCGGCGACACCACCACCACTAAAATGATCCTCACGGGCTGCTCTTTCTTTCGCTTAGCTCTGATCATCGAAAAATGACTACACTCGTTAGATCTCTCTCCCTCTCATGCATGAAGAAGAAAATAATGAAAAATTGAGAAGAAGATGCATCACGTTTTGTGAGAAATATAGGAAGAAGATGTTTTTATAATGGGTTGGAAAATTTCAGTCAACCCCCTTGAATTTTGGTAAAACAAAAATTGATGCAAACTTATGTAAAATTTATAATTCAACCCCTAAAGTCGAAAATTCAAAATTTGATCAAATACTTTTAAGTAAAAGACTATAATGACCTTATTAAAAAATTTTGGGGTCATTACATGCGTATAGTACTTTGCGGTGAGTTTATTGTTTCATCGTTGGGTAACTGATGTTTGGCGATATGGTTGTAATTTGAGATACACCCAATCTCCTGTTTCAAATGATCTATCTATTTGTTTTGCGTCTTAAAGTTTCTTCATTTTATTACTGGCAGTGAGCAAGTGTTCCGTGGCTGTGCATGAAATTTGATCCCATTGTGTGAGTAAACGGTCTATTGATTCTATTTTAGCTGTTCATGGAACATGACCAAGTAGGTTTGGGGGTTCGCACCTATTTACTAATGTAAAAGGTGGTTGTCCGATGGAAGAGTGAATGCTTATGTAGTTATAATATTCTACCCATGGAAACCCTTTAAAGTCATTCATACTGAATCTCTTCAGTAATATTTCTATGTACAAATTTCTGGGAAAACACATTAGACAGCCACAAATTTGTCTCAGTTAACATGCTCACATCAATTCATATAATAAGTATATCACATATATACTACAGAAGGAATTGAATATCATTGTTACTTTCGATCTCTTATACAAATGGTTCATCAATATTTAGATGAAGTAAAATAATTTGATCGTATCATTGAATTGTATCTTCCAGTTTCTGGAAGCTCGTTTCAATCCAAATATGGATCTACACATTTTACTAACTTTATGACTATCTGAAACAATCCTCATAGATTGTTTCATATATATGGGCTCCTTAATGAAACATTGAGGAATGATATCAAATATTCATTTGCCATATCTAACAGTCATAATAAGCTGGTATAACAAGTATTATCCAAATAGGCAGTTGGGGAAAATTCCTTCAGGCGGATCAACAGGTGACCAACCTGATTAGTCTATTTTGGATTTCATAGCTCAAAGCCATCTTTCAGAATTTGATATCTAATATCTTCTCATCATAGGTTCTATGATCATTCTTCTGCATCTATTTCTTTTATCATGAATGATTCAAAATCATTGTTTAGACAAAAAGAAATGTTATGCGAAATGTGTTTATCCTAGAGAATCTATGAAGAGTTTAGTCTACAGAAGTTTGAGGATCAAATCAAACAAGTTGATTTACATGAACGAATTCATTAATATCAATAAGCTCATCCATCAATCATTTTGATCAATATCAAACTTTTTTGATTAACATCCAGCTCATCAGGTTAAATAATTTTAATAAGAGCTCGACATTTTCCAGACTTCAACTGATTGAAGCTTTGGACGTTTCCCATACCACATCTAATATGAAGTTTTTGGAAACTTATTTGGATAAAGTCATGTTCAAGATATGTATTGTGGTATGAAGGTAAGTTTGCGAAGCTCAATATAAATCATACTATATCGAGTAAAATATAATTTCACTTTTTCCGATACACCCTTACATTAATGTGTACAAGAAAGAGTGATTTTGAGAAATTATAATGTTAATCATAAAGTAATCTAGAAACTTAGTACTCAAATATAATTCACCACGATCAGATCATAGTGATTTAATATTATTTCCTGTTTGTTTCTCTACTTCAGCTCTAAATTGTTTGAACATTTTAAATGATTTAGATTTGTACTTCTATAATCATACATAACCATACAGTGATCTATTATCGGTATAGGTTATGAAGTGTGAGAAAATTTATCCAATCCTTTCATCAAATCAATCGCATACAACTATGTGGATATATATTCAAGGACTTTATTGGCTCATTTCCTTTGACAAGCAAAGAGTGATTTGTTCATCTTATATAGAAATAAGATTCACAAGTTGGGTAAGGTTCAGGTGCCAATGGACCTAAAGTCCACCTGTATCCATCTTTATAATCTGTTTTTCTCCAATGAGACCTAATTTATGATACCAAATAAGTCATTGAATTGAATTTCTAGATCATTTCTTATTTGTAGTATTTGTCATGCTCATTTCACAGACATATAAATAATTTATATTCAGACTTGTGCCAACCTATTCATTTCGCAAAAGAATGAAATATATTTATCTATCAAATTTGAAAGTGTAACAAAATTTACACATTCCATTGATAGAAAAAATATTTCTATCAGTTGTATTAATATACAGTACTTTGTACAATATAAGTATGTCTCAAAGGCCGAACAAGTCTTATAATCCATAAACATGTAGTAATACCTCTTTCTACATTAGGCATTTTCTTAGTTATAGAACCATCTTTCCCTGAATATGTAGCAATACCTCTTGCTACATTAGACATCTTCTTAGTTATAGAACTATCTTTGAGTAACTAATTACTATGAAGGTTTTGTAACAACTTATAATATGTGAAACAGCTTCTAAATCTACAATTCAGGAATTAGAATATGAAATAACATTTAATTCAGTTCTATAAGATGACATGAAAATGTACATTATATTTTTTTTGGTCTCAAGCTCTTAAGGAATGGAGGACAGTTCCTCGTCCATTGTTCGAGCTTTTTGAAAAAATAACATTCATCTTTTGCTTAATGTTTGACACCCTATTTTGGCTTTGGTCCTTATCCTTTTGACTTCTCTAAGAGATACCTCATTTAGGTTAAAACCTAGAGGTTTTCTTCTATTTGATATCTTACTAGAAGACGACGTGCAAGAACTATCTTATTACCTTTTCCTTTTAAGTTCTATTGTAGAAGGATACACTATCCTCTAACAATCAAGATAAATCTTGTTCTTGTTTCAGTCAAACTTGTAACGACCGGGAATCTCCACTATGTTACACTGTGGGACGAGTGTCACATAATATAAATTATATTTGGAAACATATACCCTTGTGAGATGACTTTGGGAACAATCAGTAAATTCTTCGAGATCTTATATTAGATGCTACGATTTTCCACTCCGGTCCGCCCATGGTAATTGCTGTTGGGAAGCGGGCGCGAGTGCGCAGCGGAAAATTTAATAAATCAAATTATGATGCCGCTATCCCTTTACCCAAGACCCATTTGTTTTGATTATTCTACAAGCCTAGGCATGTTACTATATATTCTAAGCATAAAAACTCATAAAACATGCAAAGAACATAATCCTAAACATGCTAACTATCATAAGAACTCTAATTAAATTAAAGAAAGAAAAAGACTTACATGAAACGAAGACTCCTCCAGTCCTCCCTCCATTCTACAAGCTTTTCTCGAACTTAGCAAGCTCTTCCACGTTCCAAAGAGCCACCCAAGTGTGTGGCCTTCAAAGGTGTACACACCAAACCAAAACTCAACGGCAAGACTACGCCTTGAGTGCACATGTATTTTTCCCTTGGTGCTAGCCTAGGCAAATACCTCAAAACTTTTAACTCGAGGTTCCTCTAGTCAATTAGACTTAAGGATCCTCAAAATCAGTGGCTTACTCTTAAACTTTAGAGTTGCTCACTTATATAAACCCAAGATATCAAAAGGTTTGGTGTAAAAATTTGTAAAGAATTCTTTGGGTTTATATAGGTGCTCCAAAGACAACAAAATTAATTACGAATCCGATGTGGGATAAATGCTAATTTAATCTTAGCCATTGGATCTTAATTTAATGGTTTAATGAGATTATAAAACCCTAATAAGAGTTTGGGCCGAATTGGAATTCAAAACAAATAACAAATAAATTTTTTTACTATTCACGTAACTATTCACGTAACTATTCACGTTTTTATTTATTTATTTATTCCAATTCCCAAAGTGCCCCTATCTTCATTCACCAATCCCTAAGCCACTATGGAACCTCATAAATGATCTGTTCAATAATTAAACATATTGAACCATTTATGAACAATTCCTACAACAATCATATATGCTGTTAAATTTGTATTGTGAACTGTTAACCATTGATTTCGACTTTGTTGTGTGTGACCTTTTGGGTTCCCCTCAAGTTGGACATGAAATGAATCGTGATAATTTAATCGAACATAAATTATCCTCCGATCAGATGGTCGTTCGATTTCAATGACCAAGGTTGACATCTATCAACATGCCAAGGTCCCCAAATGAGAACGAAAGATATATATACCCATTCTGTATGCGATTTACATATGATACGATCCCTCACCTCACTGTATCCCCACCGTTTGACCTAGGGTATAGAAAGTGTCTACCCATATAGTCAAAGGTATGATGTTGACAGTGTCATGAATCATGCTAACCCAATAATCTCACATGATTCTTCTGCTGCGGCCACAGTCTCAAGCACTGATCACACATATCAACCCGCAAACTAGAATACTACTCTTATAAGAAAAAATTATCCGAGAGAGTGGCGATTCTCTGTTGTATCTTTACAAACTTCATGTGTTTCAATAAATGACCCAATCATACCCTTTTGACCGGATCTTTTGAACTGGGGAAAGAGAATGTCAAATTTATTTGATCCACACATAAGATTGTAAAGACCTCAAGTCTAAGGACTAGTCATACAATCGATACATGAAAGTTCTCACAGACACATGGGATAAACACTCCATATGAAAACTTTCGGCGGTCAATTCGATGGACATGAACAACTCATACATCCATTTGATACACCAAGCGGACGAATCTCCGCTAGTAGCCTATGAGATCGGCTACCCCACTTAAGGGCGGATCATATCATCATGCTAGTCTCTCCGCTTTGTGAACGCCCAGATTATTCACAAAACTATGACTAGGAACATTTAAGAGTAATAATTCTCATAAGGCGTGGAAGCCATCATCTTATTACTCCAAGGGCTTTATTACAGTGTTTGATGATTCATATAATTTATGTAAGACACGTATAATAAAGATTTCCATTTTATTAATTAATGAAAATATTACAAATACATGTACATATAGCCAATCCACAATTTGGGTATAGGGCATATCCCTAACAATCTCCCACTTGCACTATAGCCAACTAGTATGAATCTGGACACCATACTCCATGGTGTGCCTATCATGCTTTTGTTGAGTCAGCCCTTTAGTCAGAGAATCTGCAAGATTATCTTCTGTGGGTATTTTCTCTATAATAACTTCTTTTCTCTCAACAATCTCCCTGATGAGATGAAATCGCATAAGTACATGCTTGGATTTCTGGTGGGACCTTGGTTCCTTTGATTGAGCAATGGCGCTCGTGTTGTCACAGTACATCGTGACGCCATTCTTTATCGCGGGAAGCACTTCCAGCTCCGTGATGAACTTCTTTATCCAGAATGCTTCTTTAGTTGCCTCAGATGCTGCAATATACTCGGTTTCAGTGGTGGAGTCCGCTGTAGTTGACTGCTTTGAGCTTTTCCAACTGACAGTACCGCCATTCAAAGTAAACAGATATCCTGTTTGCGATCTGCTGCCATCCCTATCGGTCTGAAAGCTCGTATCATAGTAACCAATGACTTTCATTTCAGAACAATCACCGTATGTCAAAAACACATCTTTAGTTCTTCTCAGATACTTGAGGATTATTTTGACAGCTGCCTAGTGTTGCTCACCAGGATTTGCCTGATACCTGCTCTTATGCTAAGAGCATAAGAGACATCAGGTCTTGTAAATAACATGGCGTACATGATCGATCATATTGCTGAAGCATAAAGGATCATACTCATACGCTCTCTATCTGAATGAGTATATGGACATTGCTCCTTAGATAATTTGATTCTATGACAAATAGGTAATTTACATCTTTTACAATCTTCCATTTTTAATCTTTTCAAACTTTATCTGTGTACGTAGATTGAGAAAGTCCTAACAACCTCTTAGATCCATTACGGTAGATCTTAATGCCGAGGATGTAGGCTGCTTCTCCCAAATCTTACATGGAGAAATTCCGAGATAACCATTGCTTGGTGGCTTGCATCATGGGAATATCATTCCCGATGATTAATATGTCATCGACATATAATACAAGAAATATAACAGCACTCCCACTACTTTTCCTGTAAACACAAGGCTCGTCTACATTTGTGATGAAGTCAAATTCTTTGATTGTCTCATCAAATCGTTTATTCCAACTTCTGGAGGATTGCTTGAGTCCATAAATGGATCGTTTAAGCTTGCATACTTTATTATGATCATCCTTAGATGCAAATCCCTCAGGTTGTGTCATATAGACTTCCTCTACGAGGTTCCCATTAAGGAAATCTGTTTTGACATCCATATGCCAAATCTCATAATCAAAGTGTGCAGCTAGTGCCAGTAAAATTCGAATGGACTTTATCATTGCAACATGCGAGAAGGTTTCGTCATAGTCAATTCCTTGGATTTGTCTATAACCTTTCGCCACCAACCTAGCCTTATAGGTTTGGATGTTACCTTCTGCATCAGTTTTACGCTTGTAAATCCACTTGCAGCCTATGGGTTTTATCCATTCAGGTGCATCCACCAAGTCCCAGACTTGATTCTGATACATATAGTCTATTTCGGATTTCATGGCCTCAAGCCACTTGACTGAATCAATGTCACGCATTACTTCGTCATAACTGGTGGGATCATCATTATCAATGACCTGATCATGTTCCTTATCAATATGGAAACCATATATTTCAGGCTCATATCTTTCCATACCATACCAGACCTTCTAAGGCATATCCTACAAACTTATATTTAACTGCCCTATCATCCAATTTGTTAGTTTGTGTGAGCTTAACATATGCGTCGCATCCCCAAACTCTTAGATAACTAAGACTAGGACGTTTCCCAGACCATAACTCATAATTAGATCATGACCTATCTCATGATCAATGATGAACTCGAGGTTGGCCAATTTTTCAATGTGGCCAATCATCTTAAGCACATGTCCACTAACAGATCATTCTTTATACCTTGTTTGGAATAAGGCACATGACACTTGGAATCTCACAGTATGAACAAAAGTTGCATACAACTCCTTCAAGTGAAAGATGATGGTTTGAGCATCCATATCTTCGTGAGCTTTCTGAAGTTCGTCCGATATAGAGCCAATCATTATGCAAACTGCTTGCTCATCATCATCGACGTGTTTCTTCCAAGCATCAAATGTATGTTGGTCAACATCTTCTGCGGGTTCAGGGGAAATGGTCTTTCAAGAACATATAAAATCTTTTCTTGTCGTAAGATAATTTTAAGGTTTCTAAACCAGTCATTGTAGTTGTCCCCTTTGAGCTTATGCTCATCAAGGATGGAACGAAGTGATATTCTGTTTGCCAATTGAATGTTTGTGAAATATTTTAAACCACATGTTAAGAGAGAATGTTAAAATTAGGAATATGTTTTCATTAATGTTTCATAATAACATGGGCTTTTAATATTATGAAGTTTCTCCCACTCAATTATTTCAAAATTTTAAGCAAATCGCATCAACCCCAATATGATGGATTTTTTGTGGGCAAGGATCCCATTATCATCATTTCACAACTCCGAATAGGGCCAGTTGTTATAAAATACGATAATTAGGTAGGTTCCAACCAATTTATGATATAAATCACAATTCCTTGATCATTGGGTTGGGCAATCAAACATGCCATAGCTTATGCTAGTCTATTTTCAGCGCGTCGTTTTTGTTTTGATTAGTTCTATCTCATTTGAACTCGAAATTGGGTGTGTAAAAGCTCGTTGGAAAGCTAACACCCTGAACTTACTTTTAGGCACAAGTTTTGCATGATGTGGTTAAGATTTGAATTGTGAAATTGCATTTGAAGTTCACGCATCTTTAAAAAATGTGAATAGTAAATTTATTTGATTAAAATAAAATGCAATATCATAATTAATTATTAATCAAAGTTATTTAATGCCTAAAATAATTCCAACATATTAAAACTCATATGCTTGATGATTCTATGTATGATTAGAATTGGCATGATTATTTTAGGGTGCAAGCATCTAGAGACTTTCTAAGGAAATATGTAGTGTATTGATTATCCCTTAGCTAAGTAATTATTATGTGATGAACTTAGAGATTTATTACCTTTAAGGCTAATAAATATAAATCACTTGTTTAAAATAAAAGACATTATAAAAGATACAAGTGGGTTGAGACCAATGGGTTAATAAAACTTTCCAAACTAAAGTTAATTTAACCAAATGCATTACTAGAGTTAGATAATGATTTGGTGTCTTCCTTCACTACCTACCTTTTTATAGCCAAAAGGAAAAGCTGTGAAGACATGTAGAAAATCATTTACTCAAAGCTTATCTTAAAGCATATTTAAAATGTTGGAATAATTTGGAGGATCTATTGTTTATTCATGTCACTAAGGCAATAAGAGCCTAAGAGGTAAGGGTCGCTGCGTCTTATGACTTAGAAAAGTCAAACCATTGTCAAAAGTACGATTTATGGACAAATTGGTATTGGTCAGTCTAGTAAAGCCTAGTCCTGCCAATACGGTTTAAGCCATTTGGGTCTATACTTTACAATGGGAGGCAATTTTAGACTTAAATTATTATTGAGGATTTTAGCAAGTTTAAGTGAATAACTGTCAAATGGATTCCTCCATTGAAAATTCCCCAGAAGGAGGGTGGAGCGAACTCTCTTAAATACTCTGAACCTCTTAGGCTCTTATTCCCTTGGGGACAGGAATAAACAATAGATCCTTCAAATTAGTCCAACACTTTAATTATGATTTAAGGTAAGCTTTGAGTAAATGATTATCTAGATGTCTTCACAGCTTTTCATTTTGGCTATAAAAAGGTAGTGAGTGAAGGAAGACACCAAATCATTATCTAACTATAGTAATACCTTTGGTTAACTTAACTTTAGTTTGGAAAGTTTTATTAACGCCTTGGTCCCACCCCACTTGTATCTTTTATAATGTCTTTTATTATAAACAAGTGATTTATATTTATTAGCCTTAAAGGTAATAAATCTCTAAGTTCATCACATAATAATTACCTAGCTAAGGGATAAGCAATACACTCTATATTTCCTTATAAAGTCTCTAGATGCTTGCACCCTAAAATAATCATGCCAATTCTAATCATACATAGAATCATCAAGCATATGAGTTTTAATATGTTGGAATTATTTTAAGCATTTAATAACTTTGATTAATATTTAATTATGATAATGCATTTTATTTTAATCAAATAAATTTACTATTCACGTTTTTTTTACAAATACGTGAACTTTAAATGAAATTTCACAATTCAAATCTTAACCAAATCATGCAAAACTTGTGCCTAAAAGTAAGTTCAGGGTGTTAGCTTTCCAACGAGATTTTACATACCCAATTTCGAGTTCAAATGAGAGAGAACTAATCAAAACAAAAACGGCGCGCTGATACCACTATTGGGAAGCGGCCGCGAGTGCGCAGCGGAAAATTTAATAAATCAAATCATGATGCCGCTATCCCTTTGCCCAATACCCATTTGTTTTGATTATTCTACAAGCCTAGGCATGTTACTATATATTATAGGCATAAAAACTCATAAAACATGCAAAGAACATAAACCAAAACATGCTAACTATCATAAGAACTCTAATTAAATTAAAGAAATAAAAAGACTTACATGAAACGAAGGCTCCTCCAGTCATCCCTCCAATCTACAAGCTTTTCTCGAACTCAGCAAGCTCTTCCACGTTCCAAAGAGCCACCCAAGTGTGTGGCCTCCAAAGGTGCACACACCAAAGCCAAAACTCAATGGCAAGACTGTTGGTTTCTATTAAGGTCCCAATATCAATAATAAGCATGAAAGATGTGCTAATACAAATCGAACAAGTTGCGGAATACTCACATCGATCGGTTGAGCGACGAGGAGACGAACAAAAACTGAAATTCTGCTCGGCAGTGGACTGCTCCAGCTCACTGGTTTTGGCGTCCTCCATGGTTGGTTTTGAGCTCCTTCGTCAAGCTCCAAGCTTCGTCGAATGGTTCCCGGCTCATGGGTGAACTTCCCTATCACCTTCGCATGACTTCGTAGTGTGCTAACACTCCCGATTTTGCCACAAAATCGCAACTTTTGCTTCCCATTTTCCTATTGAAACTCGACAGTGGACTGCCAAAACAGAAGGAAAAAGGCCCTCCATGGGCGTGAGATGAGAGAAGAAAAGATAGTGAGTGAGATGAAAAAATGTGTTAATAAAATTGGTAATTGATTTCTAAAATCAAATACTTAATTTTGGTTCCAAAAGTCAAGGCAATCAATGCCCACAAATGCCAGCCACACACATCACTCAATCATATCAATCACAAGTTGTCAAGTCACATCACTCAAAGTGACAAGTGATTTGACGCTTGATGCGACTAGAGATTTGACGCTTGATTTGACTTGCGCGCCGCACTCGAATTCGAAATGCGAATGCGCTCGCAAATAATCCCGAGCTCGGGTTCGCTAATTCCAAATTAACGAATTTTCTGTTGCGACGCAATTAAACGATTACGCCTAGCGAAATCACTATTCACATCGCAAACAAATTAATTCTAAATTAACTCGTTCGGCCGAATTAAAATCTAATTTTAATTACGCGTCGAAATCCAATTTCATTTAATATATCGAATATATTAATTAATCGATTAATTCCAAATTAATCCTTATATCTCTTTAAATGATATTTTATCCAAGATAAAATATCTCCGCCATTAATCCCAGATTAATTTTCTCTCTCATCTAATTAATCCCAGATTAATTAAAGTGCGAGTCATACTTCATCGGTGAATCTTTGGGAAGGGACCCATGAGATCCCCGGATATGTTGGCAGTAAATTCGGTCGTCGGACTATCCGAACACGTAAGTACCAAGTACTACGTTTATACCGATTTACAAGACAAGGTTGGCCTCTAGCAAAGCGCCATGCCTACCCAATTCTCCGGAAATATCCTTACAGGAATAAAAGATCTATATCAGGCGTAGTATATGTAGTATTGCGTATTTCTGTCCAGTATCGGATGATCACGTGCTAGGCCTGGGGCTGGAATTGTGTCTGCCCCGTACGAAGCACATGTCAGATGTCTGGTAACTAGTCTCTATAATCGGATAAACCTGACCTTGTCATTTTATCCCGATGGCTGCAGTACTTAAGAGTACTAGTACCGTATCCTACGTGACTATAATCTCCATATGACTGGAGTGACACTTCCGTCTTGACATCACACCCAACACACTACGATTCTCAATATACCCAGCATTGGCGTACACAGAACCTGTTAAAGCCCTGGACGACCACAACCAAAGTATATTGATTGTCGCAAGTATTAGCGGTGCAAGTCTCAGGTTAAGACCAAATACACCTACCCTGATTTCGGACTTCCATAGACACATAGTCATACTACCAATGGAATTCTGAGGGGTCTATCCAGAGCGAAGCTGTTTCCCGTACCATCAGTAAAACACAACCTCCTATTACAATTGCATGAGTATCTTATACCCAAATATATGAGAACTATGCCGTTGTGCCCTCACAACACGCACAAGTGCAATACTAGTCTTTTACGTATTTATCGATGTCCAATCTTGATAATACTATGACTAGGGATATTTAATGATTTATCCTTCGTGGACTGATACTGTCTCATATCATTCTCCGTCCTAGAACAAATCATAGGGACCTCCTATCATTTATACATCTAGATGATCTAATCACAAATGATAAGAGTGCAATCTCCTTTGTGACATAGTTAATTAGTACAACAACACCATGATCTGTACAAATAGTGACGCTATGGGTCATAATTGTCCAACAATCTCCCACTTGGCCTATAGCCAGTCACTCGAGTGTCTTACACCCGAACTATGTTCGGTTGGCTCAAACTGCCGAGAAAAGGCTTTCGTTAGCGGATTTGCATGATTATCATCTGATGCGATTTATTCGATCATCACATTGCCACAATGTATGATCCGAACGAATCAGATGAATATCGAAGTATTTATCTGGATCATTGATGAGACCATTAATTCTTTAGCCTGTGCTGACGCCTAGCTCAGCTGCTAACAGAACTATATCTAATCTAATTAGATTTATTATCGACCCAGAAGGCTTCTATTGCCGCCTCAGCTGCATCAATAACCTGCATTTGTTATTTATTCTGTAACAGTATCTTGCTTGGAAGATTTCCAGCTCACTGTTCCGTTATTCAAACTGTATAGTACCGTTTGCGACTTATAGTCGTCTTTATCGGTTAGGAAACTTGCAACAGTGATCCAAGTCACTTCAAGTTCTCCATCTCCATAGTTTAAGACATCATCCTTAGTTCTCTAAGATATTAAATATGTTCTTAACTTCAATCCAGTGACTATCACTTGGATTGGCCTGTTTGTGACTTCATATGCTCAAAGCGTATGAGACACCAGGTAGCTTACATTTTTCAATGTACAATTCCATGGAGAGTTTTATTGAAAGCCAAGCTTTCATCGATTATTTTTATGGGAATATCATTTCCAAGAAATGACATATTATCATTATTTTATAGGACATCCACTGTCAGTGCGCTCTCACTAACCTTCTTATATACAAAAGAATCATTTCGTTTTGAATTAAAATATAAACTATTATGATTACATCAAAACGATAATTCCAAGAACCTATGCTTGCTTCAATCCAAACATGGATCGAATAACCCGCAAACCTTGTTTGCTAGTTTTGGTACGAAAAAACCGACAGGATGTTGTAAACATCCTCTAAAAGGTTTCCTTTTCAGGAAAGCGATTTGCCGTTAAGCTGACATAATTCATAAATGAAACATGCAGCAGTAGCAAGCATTATCCAAATGGATTTATTGTGGCAACAGGTAAAAGGTTGAATCGTAATCAACACAATGTTGATAACGATACCTTTCCGCTAAAAGCCTAGCTTTATACGTTGGTATGTTGCCATCCATGTATGTCTTCCTTGAAGACTTATATAGTACCAATAGGCACAATGCCTTGCGGCACATCAACTAGTATCCAAACTAAGTTGATATACATGGAATCCATTTTGGATATCATGACACTTTTTCATAATAGGGAGTCGATAGCTTGTATCACTTCCTCATACGTAGTCAGTTGGTATACCTCAATAAGATTGGTATCTTTATGAAGTGAGATCAGAAACCCATACCCCAGGTTGTTTTCTGACTCTCTCCGACTACGCGGTTCTTGTGTATTCAAAGATTAATGGTATAGATTCATCATTGATGAACTAATTGTGTTCCATTAGGAATCGGTGCCTTGAATAGTATTACTCCGATTTTCATCGAGTTATACTATCCTCCCACTTACCACTGCATATCAGTATCCCTCTTAGGAAAACCACATGGCGAGCAACAATCTAATTGTTCTCAAGTGAGTTGTATAAGTACAATACTTTGTTATCCCTAGGATAACCTACAATTGGCACTTATCCAATTTGGGTTTTAGTTTGGTATCATCCAAACATATGCCTAGCATACCCAAATGTTCAGAATGAGAAACCCGGTTTCTTTCCCGTTCATATCTAATATGATATATGTCAAATAGATTTTATGGAACATTATTCTAAATAAGTTTTGCATTGATTATGCTTATCCGTTGAAGGAAATGGTAGCACAGAGCGACTCATGATTAACCTTATCATGTCCAATAAAATTCGGTTATTCAGTTCGGACACACCGTCACTTTGACGTGTTCCGGGAGGAGTCCTCTTTGAAAGAATACTTTACTCTTTCAAGCATATTAGAAACTTATTGCTTAAGTATTTTCCATTACGGTCTTATCGTGACGGTTTAATACTATAGCCGATCTGTTTGTATATTTCGCTTCGAAACTTTAAAAGTTTCCGATTTGTGTTTCAAAAGAAACACATAACCATAACGCGATGCCACATCCATAAAGGTCACGAAATATTCATATCCACTTCTAGCCTAGCTAGACATGGGCCCACTTGCTTCACTATGAACTAGGGCTAACAGATCGGTGGCATTTACACTTTTACCAAGTAAATAGTGTTTTAGGCATTTTGCCCAATAAACTAGATTCGTAGACTTTATTTGAATAGAATCAAATTAGTCCGAGTACCCACTCTTCAAAAGTGTGGATATACGAGTCTTGTTTGATTGTGTCCCAGACAACAATGCCACAATTAAGTTTCATCTGATCAAATCAGTTTGAGCTATTGTTTGTCATGTTATATGATTGAGATATTATTTATATTCAAAATATAAATTCTGTTATTTACATCTAATGTGTATATCTCAATATCATCTTTATATAATAAAACACTTTAGTGTTCTAGAATATAAAGGTTCACCCGGAGTGGGTTAAACACTGATATAGAGATAATGTTTCTAGTCAAACTAGTTACATTATAACGGTTTCCAAATTTAGGTACGCACCCGAGGGTAGTTCCTAAAGTTAGGTATCTACGGTTAAAACAGCGACTTTCATCCCATAACCAATCCGCAGATTAATCTCGATTGAAGTCAGTATCCTGTTCAAAACAGATTCTGAACATCAATACATATATTTTATGTACCACACTAAGTATTTAAAATCCAATTTAATACTAGTATTGAACATAATCTTGACAAACATATTTGAAGTCGGAGCCTTGCACTCTCTTCAATTCCTTCATGTCTGCTTTGTTCAAATGGCAGTCACGCTTCCGCGATCCCGTTTGCCACAATTTAAGCAGACATTTTGGGATATGTCCTTTATCTTCCCAGAAGATTATAATGATTTTGCCTATGCCAGTTTCAACACTCCAGAAGCCTTTGGCCAAGCCTTGGCCATCTAGAATATCGAAGTAAGGTGCGCCTTGCACTACTTGCCTTATTGCAAATTTTGACTTTACCTCCTTGAGAATAGTCATTAACCCTCCAAGAGTTATTATTGCAATTTTAGTACTTCTAAAACCTAAGTATAGATTTATGAAGATCCTTCAATTTCAGTATCATACTTTAAGGATCTAATCCTTAGTTCTGATTCAGAAATTAAGGAGTCTACTTGACAAGTATAATGGATTAAGCACTAAAGTTATCATCACATAATCTTCCAAAGATTATGCTCGACTATTTGCTTAACTACAGGCTTAGGCATAATATGTTATTTTATCAAATAAAGTAACTTATTATTTTCCAATATGAAAATTAAGCCATTTAAATACATTTTCCATAGGATTATGTTTTAAATGCCAATCGTTCAATTTTATCTTGATTCTAATAGTCCAACTACTTAATCAACGATTTAGGTACTATTTATTATAATGATTACAATAGTCCAACTATTTAATCAACTATAATTTAATAGATTAAAATCAATTATATTGATTACTATAATCAATTATAAAATCAACTATAATTGAATTGTTTGAATATAGTCCAACTATTTATTAAAAAACAACATTTAAATATTAGTCCAACTAACATTTAATTTATTTGACGAATGATATTTGAATGAGCGCGTATGGCAAGTAATTAAATGAATATTGCAAATTCAATTCTTGTCTCCCACTATTTTTCGGCGAGCCTCTAACCCTCTATCGAGTACTCGGGAAACCGTGTTTCCTAGTGGGCTAGGATCCCGTTAAATATCACACAATCTTGACTTTGGCCAACAAATTGTATGATAATTAACTAGGTAGATCTCTAAGATCGATTGGATCAAATCCAATTCCTAGATCCGGTAGGGGGACTCCAAGTCCGAAACATATATCTTATATATGCCAATACATCCAATATATTACCTAACCTTTTTCCTCTGAATCAACTAAGCCTTGGCTTTGGCACAACAAACTTAGTGATCCCAGTCAAGCGCGACCCATTGACCATGGAAAGCTTCGTAATCAATGTCGATGGACACGAAATGGTCTTGACCTAGGCCAACAAACCACAACTTGGACAAGACACTGATATAGAACAAAACTCTTGTGATTCAAACACATCCTCGACGGACAAAGGCCTTGACTTTGGCCAACAAGCCAATGCCAGTCTCGGCTCTTGAGTGAGAATCACTCAATGGAAGGAAAAAACACTTAATATTTTGCGAGGGTTTTTCGAGTGAAAATTGGCAACCAATTTATTATCTTTGTTAAGGTCTCATCATCATACACCCTTAAACATGCATTCTAAACACATAATAAAGCGCATATAAATAAAGTAATAATGATATGCGGATGGATACTTTACACATTGATCCTAGATCAAATCTCTCACTTTCTCTCTCCCGCTAGCACATGTATTACTTCTACCCGTTACACTACACTTCTAAAGAAACCTCATTTACATTGAGGGGAATAGGTGAGAAGAGAATACAAAGAATAAGAGGTAATAAGGCTTGACACGCAGGTCAATTAATAAATCAAATTTATTACAACAATTTCTAAAATTGTCCCACCCATCTAATATCCATCCGATATACATTATTCATGCATCGCAACCATGTATTCACACAAGCATGTTATCAATCAATGTAATCAAATTAATTAATCTGATAATTAGTGATCATCCAATGTTCATGCAACGATTTGATTTTGCTCGAGTCAAACTCATTTTGCAAATAAGTACTCAAAGTACGAATTCTCGAATTAAATTAAACTATATCATTAAATCCAATTTAATATGCATTCAATTCTAATTCGCTATTTAATTCCAAATTAAATACTACACTTTAATAATAAACCTTTTACGACTTAAATTCCAAATTTAATCATTACGGGTCTCAAAGCCCGATTAACGTCCAACGTAAATTTAATTAAAGTCCAATGGGCTTTTAATTAATTTCTTAAGGCGTGGACTTTTGGTCAACTCAGGTCAAACCGATAACCAAAGTCCAATCCGGGAGTTACCCCATAAGCCCAAAAATCAAATTTGGCCCACTAGGCCCAATTAAACTTTAAAGGTCCATTAAGTCGCATTTGGGCTTTATGGATGCTGTTTTGGGCCCAATTGGATCCAATCCATTTGGCCTAAACCCAACTTTGTACAACAAAGCCCAATAAGCCCATTTACAACATTAAAAGTCCAATTTCCAAAATTAGGCCCAATTTAATTAAATTACAAAATTCAATTTCCCAATTTAATTACCAAAGTGTATAACATGATTAATTACCAAATTAACATTTCTAAAACATCAATTAACACTAATTAATCATGCCATTAACATTAAAACATGTCCAACACATTTTAACAAAAATCAAACCCAATTACATGCTTTATAAACTCTCGGCAATTTGGGAATTATGTGTCTGATTCGGTTTCAATCCAATTAATTCCACAATCGACATTAAATCAACATCCCAAATGATTCTAACTCATTCAATGAATCAAAAAACAAAAACACACCAGAATTTAGGGCTATGTTCTATTCGGCCAAGCCCAAATATTTGGGGAAAAATGTTCCAAACACAAATTCATGAAATTGTTCCAATCAATATTCAATTAAACATCAATTAAGCATATTCATTCATCCAATTTCACAAAATCATGCTCAAAATCAATTTACCCAATTTTAAGCCATAAACTTTTTCATGCTTAAACCTTGCTCTGATACCATTGTTGGTTTCTATTAAGGTCCCAAGATCAATAATAAGCATGAAAGATGTGCGAATACAAATCAAAGAAGTTGCGGAATACTCACATCGATCGGTTAAGCGACGCAGAGACGAACAAAAACTGAAATTCTGCTCGGCAGTGGACTGCTCCAGCTCACTGGTTTTGGCGTCCTCCATGGTTGGTTTTGAGCTCCTTCGTCAAGCACCAAGCTTTGTCGAATGGTTCCCGGCTCATGGGTGAACTTCCCTATCACCTTCGCATGACTTCGTAGTGTGCTAGCACTCCCGATTTTGCCACAAAATCGCAACTTTTGCTTCCCATTTTCCTCTTGAAACTCGGCAGTGGACTACCAAAACAGAAGGAAAAATGCCCTCCATGGGCGTGAGATGAGAGAAGAAAAGAGAGTGATAGAGATGAAAAAATGTGTTAATAAAATTGGTAATTGATTTCTAAAATCAAATACTCAATTTTGGTTCCAAAAGTCAAGGCAATCAATGCCCACAAATGCCAACCACACACATCACTCAATCACATCAATCACAAGTTGTCAAGTCACATCACTCAAAGTGACAAGTGATTTGACGCTTGATGTGACTAGCGATTTGACGCTTGATTTGACTTGCGTGCCGTACTCGAATTCAAAATGCGAATGCGCTCGCAAATAATTCTGGGCTCGGGTTCGCTAATTCCAAATTAATGAATTTTCCGTTGCGACGGAATTAAACGATTACGCCTAGCGAAATCACTATTCACATCGCAAATAAATTAATTCTAAATTAACTCGTTCGCTCGAATTAAAATCTAATTTTAATTCCGCGTCGAAATCCAATTTCATTTAATATATCGAATATATTAATTAATCGATTAATTCCACATTAATCGTTATCTCTCGTTAAATGATTTTTTTTCCCAGATAAAATATCTCCGCCATTAATCCCAGATTAATTTTTTCTCTCATCTAATTAATCCCAGATTAATTAAAGTGCGAGTCATACGTCATCGGTGAATCTTTGGGAAGCGACCCATGAGATCCCCAGATATGTTGGCAGTAAATTCGGTCGTCGGACTATCCGAACACGTAAGTACTAAGTACTACGTTTATACCGATTTACAAGACAAGGTTGGCCTCTAGCAAAGCGCCATACCTACCCAATTCTCTAGAAATATCCTTACAGGAATAAAGGATTTATATCAGGCGTAGTATACGTAGTATTGCATATTTCTATCCAGTATCGGATGATCACGTGCTAGGCCTGGGGCTGTAATTATGTCTGCCCCATACGAAGCACATGTCGGATGTCTGGTAACTAGTCTCTATAATCAGATAAACCTGACCTTGTCATTTTATCCCGATGATTGCAGTACTTAAGAGTACTAGTACCGTATCCTACGTGACCATCATCTCCATATGACTGGAGTGACACTTCCGTCTTGACATCACACCCAACACACTACGATTCTCAATATACCCAGCATTGGCGTACACAGAACCTTTTAAAGCCTTGGACGACCGCAACCAAAGTATATTGATTGTCGCAAGTATTAGCGGTGCAAGTCTCAGGTTAAGACCAAATACACCTACCATGATTTCAGACTTCCATAGACACATAGTCATACTACCAATGGAATTCCGAGGGGTCTATCCAGAGCGAAGCTGTTTCCCGTACCATCGGTAAAACACAACCTCCTATTACACTTGCATGAGTATCCTATACCGAAATATATGAGAACTATGTCGTTGTGCCCTCACAACACGCACAAGTGCAATACTAGTCTTTTATGTATTTATCGATGTCCAATCTCGATAATACTCTGACTAGGGATATTTAATGATTTATCCTTCGTGGACTGATACTGTCTCATATCATTCTCCGTCCAAGAACAAATCATAGGGACCTCCTATCATTTATACATCTAAGTGATCTAATCACAAATGATAAGAGTGCAATCTCTTTTGTCACATAGTTATTTTGTACAACAACACCATGATCTGTACAAATAGTGACGCTATGGGTCATAATTGTCCAACAAAGACTACGCCTTTAGTGCACGGGTATTTTGCCCTTGGTGCTAACCTAGCCAAATACCTCAAAACATTTAACTCGAGGTTCCTCTAGTCAATTAGACTTAAGGATCCTCAAAATCAGTGGCTTACTCTTAAACTTTAGAGTTGCTCACTTATATAAACCCAAGATATGAAAGGTTTGGTGCAAAAATTTGTAAAGAATTCTTTAGGTTTATATAGGTGCTACAAAGACAACAAAATTAATTAAGAATCCGATGTGGGATAAATGCAAATTTAATCTTAGCCATTGGATCTTAATTTAGTGGTTTAATGAGATTATAAAACTCTAATAAGAGGTTGGGGCGAATTGGAATTCAAAACAAATAACAAATAAAAAAAATTACTATTCACATTACTATTCATGTTACTATTCACGTTTATTTATTTATTTATTCCAATTCCTAAAGTGCCCCAATCGTCATTCACCAATCCCTAAGCCACTATAGAATCTCATAAATGATCTGTTCAATAATTAAAAACATTGAACCATTTATGAACAATTCATACAAAAATCATATATGCTGTTAAATTTGTACTGTGCACTGTTAACCATTGATTTCGACTTTGTTGTGTGTGACCTTTAGGATTCCCCTCAAGTTGGACATGAAATGAATCGTGATAATTTAATCGAACATAAATTATCCTCCGATCAGATGGTCGTTTGATTTCAATGACCAAGGTTGATATCTAGCAACATGCCAAGGCCCCCAAATAAGAAGGAAAGATATATATACTCATTCTATATGCGATTTACATATGATACGTTCTCTCGCCTCACTGTATCCCCACGGTTTGACCTAGGGTATGGAAAGTGTCTACCCATATAGTCAAATGTATGATATTGATAGTGTCATGAATCATGCTAACCCAATAATCTCACATGATTCTTTTGCTGCGGCCACAGTCTCAAGCACTGATCACACATATCAACCCGCAAACTAGAATACTACTCTTATAAGAAAAAATTATCCGAGAGAGTGGCGATTCTCTATTGTATCTTTACAAACTTCATGTGTTTCAATAAATGACCCAATCATACCCTTTTGACCGGATCTTTTGAACCGGGGAAAGAGAATGTCAAAGTTATTTGATCCACATATAAGATTGTAAAGACCTCAAGTCTAAGGACTAGTCATACAATCGATACATGAAAGTTCTCACAGACACATGGGATAAACACTCCATGTGAAAACTTTCAGCGGTCAGTTCGATGGACATGAGTAACTCATGCATCGATGTGATACACCGAGCTGACAGATCTCCGCTAGTAGCCTATGAGATCGGCTACCCCACTTAAAGGACGGATCATATCATCATGCTAGTCTCTCCGCTTTGTGAACGCTCACATTATTCACAAAACTATGACTAAGAGCGTTTAAGAGTAATGATTCTCATAAGGCGTGGAAGCCATCATCTTATTACTCCAAGGGCTTTATTACAGTGTTTGATGATTCATATAATTTATGTAAGACACGTATAATAAAGATTTTCATTTTATTAAATAATGAAAATATTACAAATACATGTACATATAACCCATCCACAAGTTGGGTATAGGGCATATCCCTAACAATTGCGCTGTAACATTCTCATACGAACTCCGATTTTATGAATTTTATATCGTTAGAAAGCTAAGATCGAGACCTACAACTTTCGCGTTGAACATTTTTCCAAATTCAAGCTAGAAATGGGCTAATAATGCAGATAAAAAATTCAAATGAATAGTACCCGATGGTCATTCCAGTAAATTCTCAAATTTTCTCCAAATTTCTACACTTTTCTACATTCAAATGCCCAAGTATAAAATAGGGGATACTATTCATATATCCCTAAATATTAAAAGAGAAAGGAAAAACGTAGAAGGAAAAGAAGAAGAGAAGAAGAAGAAGAGGAATAAAAGAAAAATGAGAAAAAAAAAAGAACAAGAAAAAGAGAGGAGGGAAGATGAAGAAAAGATGAGCATGACATCCTTGAGAGACTTGAAGGATGGTGGAATTCAACGAAGATGAGGTAAGGTCATTTGACCCAAATTTGGATTAAAAAGTTTTGGTTGTAGAGATGATATATTTATGATAGAAACATATTAGGCATTGTCATTGGTTGAACTAATTAAGGATAAAGTACTTGGAAACCCTAGATAATGAGAAATTGGGATCATTAAATTAAAGAGTTGAATTAGATTGAAGAGTGTTGGTTTAGAATGTATTTACATTGAAACTTAAGGAATTGATGAGTAGAAGTTGTAATATGAAGTATGGAATTGTATTTGGGCATGTAGATAGGAAGAAGTTGATTTTAGGCCTGAATTTTGGCCTAGCGTCGTGAAGTAAAGCACCGCGCGTAGCGACGCATACTGGAAAATATATGCAGATTTGCTTCTGGATTGCACGTGTCGCGATGGACACTGGAAATTTCAGGCAATTCATTTCTGGAATTAAGTGCATCGCGACGCGCAATGCCTTGTGTCGCGACGCGAAGACCAGAATTTCCCTAAAATAATTTTAAACCATCCCATTTCCACCCTAGCGTGTTAGAGACCACCCTTATGGTCTCGTATCAATTCGCATACATACATTACATCTTATTATATGAATTATATACCAAGTGACGATATCACGTACTTGAATTGAGAAGTTTAGCCTAGTTCTAAAACTTATCTCATGGTTTATAGTCTAACCAAGTTACTACTTATAAACTATTGCAGGAATTGCAATTTCCTTCGACGAAGTGGTATAACACCAGCCATATTCCAATTTGTGAGTGGACATCTTTTCTCAAACTGATTTTATTTATCATGTTTTGAATTCAGACTTACATTTTAAGCATATAGGGCGTTAGCCTGAATTTTATTACAGATGCTGATGTTTCAAAAAGATTGGTTTTAATAGCATGAGTTTTGAGATTTTTGGAAGCATGAGAGAAAAACTCACCTCAGTATGTAACTTATAGACTTGACGGATAGACATGTGCACATGTATAGGTCTGGAGGGATGGCGATACGTAATGCCCCCAGATCCTAGTTCAGGACTAGGGATGACAAATGCCCCTAGATCCTAGTTTCAGGGTCAGGCAGTAGCATAGATACACACTCCTGACTCTAGTTCAGGGACATGTAGTGGCATGCTTTGGGGGACGGCGATACGTAACGCTCCAATATCATGGGTTTGCACTCCTAGATCTAGTTAGGCGTATGAGGGGACGACGATACGTAACGCCCCCATGCATCAAGTTTTTCAGTAGATATACAAACTCAGTTTTCGGAAGTAAATTCAGATTCAGTTTTCAGAAATAGTTTCTAGAGAAAAGATTTCTATAAATTAAAGTTTTTATTAACAATAGTTTTGTAAGAGACTTTCAGAAAAGATTTCCACAAGGGATTTCAGAAAGAGAATTGCTTTTAAGAAAGACAAGTTTTCAGAGAAGATTTTAATTGATTTCTAAAACATGAATTTCTTAAAGCATTTCAGTTTATATTTTAAAAACCGTCCACTCACTTAGATCGTACAAACGGTCTAACCCCCCACTCCCAAATTTTTTTTTTTGTAGGTATTCTCGAAGTACGAGCTCGAGAGGACGGATACTGATGCAGTCACTAGGGTATGGAGTGACCGGTGCGTAATCACACACGTATAACGCAAGCACACGTATCGTTCAAGTAGTATAAAAAGTATCGATCTCACGAGGACTTAATACCTAATCTATTAATTTTATGAGGTCAAAAGATTACTAGTATCTAACAGGTTGATTGATTGATTTGAAATGGTGATGATTTTGAATTTAAAAACAAGTAATAAAATTGCGCGAAAGTAGGTTTAATAAAATTCAATATTAGGAAACTATCTAGGGCTGTGAATCTTCCAATATCATTTTAAAAGATGAAGCGATTATTTCGTGTTTGTGTTATAAATCGGTTTACTAACCTGGAACACTAAATCATGCGAAAGCCTCTGTTGATGGTCAGACGCAAATACCCAGTATAATCCAATTGAACCATATGTCTATGTCAACCAAATTACCTGGATTCATTAAGATTAAGTTCCAATAAAGGTTACCCCCGCCCGACAGGTATATGTCTATCCTGTAAGGAAATCTATTAAAGGGTTATATCCTCAAGGAAGATCGTGAGCTATTAAGTCTAAGGCTTGTAACCTAAAATTCCATTGTCAAGTTTATTTTAGATTTACCAGTTCAATTTTATTAATGGCCAGTTAATAAAAAGCATTAGGATTAAGGTTCAATAAATAAACCTTTATATTACCCAAACTGTAATTTAACCCCTTATAAACCGGTGATATTGGATTTCATCACAACCCCAGATAACTGGCTTAGTTACGACACATATTTACAAGTAGTAAAAACTTAAATAAAATAAAAGACATAAAGTAAAATACTGAAAATTAAATGCTGAAAAGTAAATGCTGAAAGTAAATTACTGAAAAGTAAATGCTGAAAGTAAATTGCTGAAAAGTAAATGCTGAAAGTAAATTGCTGAAAAGTAAATAAAGTAAAAGTACAATAAAAGAAAATGCTTAGGTAAAAGGATCTACTTTTATTACTTCTATTTTGGATATCTCCCTTAATATAATATATTAACTTTGCATGATAATTACCAACCAGCCATATAGGCGGTATCCAGATTAAGTCAAATTAATAATTAATTACCAACCGACCAATCAGGCGGTATCCAGTTTAGTCAGGTTAAAACCAATTTAAATAATTACCAACCGACCAATATGGCAGTATCCTCGTTAAGTCAGGTTTTAACTAGTTTATTTATTATAATGAAGGGAGATTAATCTAAATATTAGTAATAAAAGTTTTACCTTTTACCCCAGCAAAGGGGAGTTACCTCTTCATTACTGAAAAGTAAAAACTGAAAATGAAAGAAAGAAAAGTACTGTGCGTAAAAGTAAATTACGGAAAGTAAAAACTGAAAAGTAAAGAAAAGAAAGTGTGAAAGCGGAAATTAATTACTGAAAGCTGTAAATAAACAAACAAGGTACAATCTTCTTAGTATTCTTAAGGAATTCCTTAGAAGAAAGTATGAATTTACAAATGAAATGGCTTGGTATTTATAGGCAAAATTTTGCCTCCATCAAATCATCCACCAAATCCATTATTAATTGCTCCACTAATTGCTTATCATGTTTGGTGGTGATTTGATCATTTTTATTATTTATTTATTATTAATTTATTTTTTGCTTTGAAAATGATTGAAAATGACTTTAATAATTACACACAACACACTTCTGGATGGTTCATCAATTCGGGCATGAAATCTTCAGAATTCGAAATTATTTTGTCTTTCCAAGTTGTAGATATTTGAGTCTTCTTTAATCTGGGACTTGAATCAGCTCAATCCGATATCGGAGTAAAAAGCTATGCCCAACATACGACAGATGCGCAAATCTGGAATTTCCAAAACTGCACTTCGTTAAAACGCCCTTTCAAGTTTCCAATCTCCAAAATTAATATGTCAAGTCCAATTTTTGCCCTTATTTGACCCAGATTTCGTACTAAATGATTTCATTGTGTCCCAATACTATTTTATCTGCAAAAGAAACTAAAACACATCAAAATGTTCATCAAACCCGAGACAGTAAACAAAATATTAAGTAAAAGGGGCGGTAAATATTGATATATTTTCCGCTCATCACACCCCTAAACCTAAAATTTTGCTAGTCCTCGAGCAAAACAACAAAATAAAATACAAGAAACAATTAAAATTAAACTAAGCCACTTTCTTAGGGATCACGGTTGCATTTAGCATATGCAACAAGCCTTTAAACCCCTATGTGTCCCTAGTGGACGAGTTATAGTCTCGTGAGGGCTTACAACAACGATACCCACAAACGTTTTACAAAAGTAAAAAGATAATAAAACTAATGCACACAAAATCAAAGAGACAAGAGAAAATAGAATAAAGAAGTTTGTGACTAATCAGGTGAAACTTCTACTTCAAGTTACTAGTTGTTTTCTTTCTTTCTAAATTACTGAATAAGTAAATTCTCCGATTATATTTACCATTTTCCATATGCTCAGCCGAAAAAATATTTACCATTTTGCCCACAACAGTCACAAGTGCAGTTGATAAAGGAGTAATATTTTTGTCCTAAAGTTTTATCAGAATTCACACCTTTTTGCAGCAATGGAATAATTTTTCTGATTTGTTTTCTTTGATTTTGATTTTTTGATTTATTTATATACAATATCTTCCATCTATGTAGCGAGTTTTGGGTCGGTTGCTCCCAAACTAGTTGGCTTTAGGGCACCAGGTGTTAAAACACCCCTACGGACTTAATTACTCTGACTTCAGATATATATTTTTGCAACATCCTTGATCCATGTAGCAAGCTTTGGGCCAGTGACTCCCAAACCAGTTGGTTTTAGGGCACTAAATGTTAAAACACCCCTAAGGACTTAATAACTCGGATCTCAGACTTTTTTTTTTACTCCATCACTTTTTGAGATGCTTCATCCAATTAAACTAGAGTACTGAATATTACAAACTTTTCAATTTTAGCTCATGTCCGTATGTTACCATGCATGTTTATAATACCTGCCAACTGAGCATATGAAAATCCATTTTAGCCAATTTTATGGAGATTTTACAAATTAAATAATTCAAAAGGAAATAAACAAAAATTAACTTGTTCCGAATTAGGTTTGAGATACGTCTCAGGAGTGAAAACTCCTTACTCAACTATCTCTTACCAATTTCACGTTTTTAGTCAAAATAAAAACACAAAAACGCAAAATATTTTTGTAATTTTTGAAAATTTTCATTTTTTTTTTGTATTTTTCGAAAAATTTTGGACTAAAAAATAAAAACAACACACAACTAAAAACAAGATACTAATCAACTAATTCCCTCCCCCAAACCTAAATGAGACATTGTCCCCAATGTCTTAAATAATAGAAGAAGAGTTTAGAAGATAGTACATGGTTAGCTCAAATTCTACACGAAAAGTTAAAGGTTAAGATCTGGATTAATCCAACTCCTCTTACCACGATCGTCCTCAGACCAATTTATCTTTGAAAGGATAGGGTCAATTAGATCCGGAGTAGTTAGTCAGTAAAGAGGAGTTCTTTCATAGGTTTTGACACGAACCCATTTCTCCGAGCATCATCAAGAAACACACAAAGAAAATCATAAAATCCATCAACGTTAAACAGCCCAATTGGTTTCTGGTGTATGTTCAAGTTCGCCCAAGATAGCACTATAAAAATTTCCTCCAATGTGCCCAAGCCACCTGGCAAAGCAATAAAAGCATCAGTACGGTTAATCATTTCTACCAATCGCTCGGACATACCTGGCACAATAAGTTCCTCTCCGTTTGATGGTCCAATAAGATTTGCCTCCGCCAAAGGTTTTGGGATGATTCCCAAAACTTGACTGCCTCCTTCCTGTACAGCCTTTGAAACGATCCCCATTAGTCCAAGATTGCCTCCGCCATATACTAAGTGCATATTCATTGCAGCTAAGACTCGACCCAATTCATGTGCTGCCTCTACGTATTGTGGTTTAACTCCAACACCAGTACCGCAAAACACACTGATGTTTTCAACTCGTCTTCTTGAAGTGGCTTCCATATTTTACTCTGGATGTCTTCAAAAGTGAAATGATGAGTTGAATTTATAAAACCTGAAAAAGGGTGAGTAATAATAGCACAAGTATCTTCCAAATGACGATTAGTAGCAAAATAGTAAAATAAATCGTGATAGTAAAAAAGGTCTGGATCATGTCGGAGAAATAAAAGAAAACAACAAAACAAATTACAATTATTAGGAAAGGACAAAGACATATAATATGTACAAGAAAAGTAGCGGCTTGATTGACGTCTATGCGTCAAGGACAAGCTTCCCATCCAATTTTCTTATAAATTGGCAAACAGGGTCTTTTTGAGTCAGATTCCCGAGACTTAACTGTTGTATTTCTATTTGAAATTGTGCATATAAAACACGAATTTCGTGATACACATATCCACTGGGATGCGTCTCAAGAGTTTTAGATATATCATCCAAAGAATCCTTACTCAAGCCATCCCTAATGAAATTAATCTTATCTTCGCGGTTATCAGACACCATTCCTAAAGAACGACAACAAGTATCACAAAACATACAAGCACATTTATAACAAACACACATTCTTTTTGCTCTTCTCTTTTTAGCATAGGTGCTCTTTCCTAAACCAAGCATATGTGAAATAAAAGAGTCAGAAGACTCACCTGCCAATCGGACCCGTGCTTCAATAATCCAACGAATGTCAGTAGGAATACCTTTGATCATCAGTAGTCTCATTCGTTCCAAGCGAGCTTTATAAACTTTCATCAGAGATTTTTAAGGGAGAGAAGGAAATTTCTTGTGAAGATTTGTGAGAAATTCTTCCATCCGGAATGACTTAACCTGTAAAAATTAAACACACAAAAATAAAACACATCAGATCACAATATATACACAAATTGCATGGGTTGCCTCCCTGCGAGCGCTAAGTTTAAAGTCGTCAGCTAGACGTGACTTCCCAAACGTTAGGCTGGATCTGAAAGTGTGACATTTTCTTTTTGTCGCTCAAATGATTCTCCCCAGTAGTGCTTGATACACTTATTTTTAACCTTGAATGTTTTGTTGGAGTCGGGATCATGTATCTCAACGGCTCTGTCTGGTAAAACCTTGGTGATCACAAATGGACCTGACCACCGTGATTTTGGCTTCCATGGGAAGAATTTCACCCTTGATTTGTTTAACAGTACCTTTTGTCATTGTTCCAGTTGTATGCGCACTAACTTCTCATCATGTCTATTCCTTTCCTTTTCTTTGTACAATTTGGCATCATAAAAAAGATGATAGTGAAATTCCTCCAATTCGTTGAGCTGGTGGAATTTTTTCTCTTCTAATGCTTGTAGTGCAAGAATAGGCTTCTTTAGTACGCAGTGCGCTTTATCTTCAGGCTCCACAGGCAATTGATATGCTTTAAGTTGTCAGCAGAACTTTGCATTGCATTGGAGGTCTGGATGGTACTATTTATCATATCAAGTCTGAAACATTCCTCATTCTCGTCATTCAGGAAATTCATTGCTTTAAAAACAGTGAATGTTACTTCTTGGTCTTGTACCCTCATGGTTAGTTCTCCTTTTTGTACATCAATAATGGTTCGACCTGTAGCCAAGAATGGTCTCCCGAGGATGATTGGCACGTCTGGTCTTCCTCCATATCAAGGACATAAATCTGCTGGGAAAATGAATTTGTCAACCTTGACCAGCACATCCTCAACTACGCCTTGGAAATACGAGCATTCTATCAGCAAGTTGTAGAGAGACTCAAGTTGGCATTGTTTCTCTAATCTGCAATTTCCTGAAAATAGAAAAAGACATTAAGTTAACACTCGCACCTAGATCACACAGAGCCTTACCGAAGTCATGTTCTCCTATGGTGCAAGGAACAGTGAAACTGCCAGGATCTTTCAACTTTGGAGGAAGTTTTCTCTGAATGAGGCGTGCATTCTTCTGATAATGCTACTGTCTCATAATCTCCCAATCTCCGCTTTCGTGAAAGAATGTATTCGTGAATTTGGCATAGCTGGGCATTTGTTCAACGCTTCTGCAAATGGAATGTTGATATGCAGCTTTTGAACACCTCCAAGAATCGAGCAAATTGTTGTCTAGTTTATTCTTCTGAGACACTGAGGAAAAGGTGGAGGTGAAGTGATCTGTTCTTTTTCCTCTATCTGTTGCTTTGTTTCTTTTGGAACTTCCTCAGTAGTTGTTTTTGGCTCCAATATCTTTGTTGATTTCAGTACCACTTTTAACATGATGGATCATGACACTGCTCATTCCCTATGTTCCTCGGATTTGGTTCAGTGTTGCTAGGAAGGTTACCTGGCGGTCTGTAACTCTGAGCATTGGTCAGTTGTCCAATTTGATTCTCCAGTGCTTTAATAGAAGCCGATGACTTTGAATTAATGCTACTTGGGATTGAAACATAGCATCATATCTTTATGCTGAGAGTCATGTTTTGCTTCTATCTTTTTCAAGTGGGTCAACACTTCTGTATTCTGATTCATTTGCCTGCTCCTGGCCTTTGTTCTGTTGTTGGAATCCGGGTGGTGGGTTATTCATTTGCCCAGAATTGTTGCTCCATGCGAAATTGGGATGATTCCTCCACCATGGGTTGTAGGTGTTCGAATATGGATTGTTCCCCTGTCTGTTGAAATTGTTGACATAATTCACTGTTTCTTTATATTAGTTGAAAGATTCTGACTCAGGTGCTCCTCCAAATGGTGAACTTGTGGATCCACCATTAACCTTCATGTTAAGAGTTTCCAGATTTTTACAAATCTGATCCAGCTTGGAATTCAGTGCTGTGTTGGCACCAACTTCATAAATTCCTGCAATTCTTTGGATCATGCTCCTTTCTGTTGGCCATAAAGAATTGTTGTTGGCCATTTCTTCAATTAAGTCCTAGCCTGATCTTCTCCTTTTGCCATCAAAGCTCCTCCAGCAGCAGCATCAATTGTGGTTCTCATTATTCCAGAAAGTCCATTGTAGAAGGTTTGAACTTGTAGCCACTTTGCGATCTCATGATGAGGACATTTCCGAGTAAATCTTTGAATCTTTCCCAAGCTTCGCAAAGGATTCTAAATCTTGTTGCACGAAGGATGTGATGTCATTTCTCAACTTTGCAGTTCTGGCTGGTGGAAAGTACTTTGCAAGGAATTTGGTGGCTAGAGTGTTCCAAGTTGTGATGGAACTTGCTGGTAACGAATGTAGCCAAGCTTTAGCTCTGTCTTTCAGGGAATATGATCTCATTGCTTCTTCAGCTGATCGGTTGTAATTGAAAGTGCCACAAACTTCCAGGAAGTTGCTGATGTGGGCATTAGGATCTTCAGTTGCATTCCCCCCCGAACTGAACTAACTGCTGAATCATCTGAATGCATGTTTTGATGTCACACGCATTTGCTGGTAAGAGAGGAAGTACAATACAGGAAATGAAGCCGTCCACCACCGGAATGGTTCTGTCTCGAATGTGAATTGGTGGTGCAACGTTCAAAGGTTCAGGTTCCATGTTAATGATTGCTTCTTGGTCTTCTCGCTTTTCCCTTCTCAATTGTCTGATGGTTCCTTCAATTTCTGGGTCAAGCGGTCGGAGTTCAAAGCTTCTGGTTCGTCTCATGTAGTTTCTGAACCTGAAACATAAGAAAACAAAAAAAATAAGTAAAAAGAAATTAGATACAAGTAACGTATCTAACCCCAAAACTAATAGTAAAAGATAAATAAGTCCCCAGCAACAGCGCCAAAAACTTGACCGGTGCGTAATCACACGCGTATAATGCAAGCGCACGTATCGTTCAAGTAGTATAAAAAGTATCGATCCCACGATGACTTAATACATAATCTATTAATTTTATGAGGTCAAATGATTACTAGTATCTAACAGGTTGATTGATTGATTTGAAATGGTGATGATTTTGAATTTAAAAACAAGTAAATAAAATTACGCGAAAGTAGGTTTAAAAAATTCAATATAGGAAACTATCTAGGGTGTGAATCTTCCAATATCATTTTTAAAGATGAAGCGGTTATTTCATGTTGTGTAAAATCGATTTACTAACCTGGAACAATAAATCATGCGAAATCCTCTGTCGATGGTCAGACGCAAATACCCAGTAAACCCAATTGAACCATATGTCTATGTCAACCAAATTACCTGGATTCATTAAGATAAGTTCCAATAAAGGTTACCCCCGCCCGACATGTATATATCTATCCTGTAAGGAAATCTATTAAAGGGTTATCTATCCTCAAGGAAGATCGTGGAGCTATTAAGTCTAAGGCTGTGTAACCTAAAATTCCTTTGTCAAGTTTATTTTAGATTTACTAGTTCAATTTTATTAATGGTCAGTTAATAAAAAGTATTAGGATTAAGACTCAATAAATAAACCTTTATATTACCCAAACTGTAATTTAACCCCTTATAAACCGGTGATATTGGATTCATCACACCCCAGATACTGGCTTAGTTACGACACATATTTACAGTAGTAAAAACTTAAATAAAATAAAAGACATAAAGTAAAATACTGAAAATTAAATGCTGAAAAGTAAATGCTGAAAAGTAAAAAAATTACTAAAAAGTAAATGCTAAAAGTAAATTGCTGAAAGTAAATTACTGAAAAGTAAATGCTGAATGAAAGTAAATGCTGAAGTAATTACTGAAAAGTAAATAAAGTAAAAGTACAATAAAAGAAAATACTGAGGTAAAAAGGATCCATTTTATTACTTATATTTTAGATATCTCCCTTAATATAATATATTAACTTTGCATGATAATTACCAACTAGCCATATAGGCGGTATCCAGATTAAGTCAAATTAATAATTAATTACCAACCGACCAATCAGGCGGTATCCAGTTTAGTCAGGTTAAAACCAATTTAAATAATTACTAACCGACCAATATGGTAGTATCCTCGTTAAGTCAGGTTTTAACTAGTTTATATATTATAATTAAGGGAGATTTATCTAAATATTAGTAATAAAAGTTTTACCTTTTACCCCAGCAAATGGGAGTTACCTCCTCATTACTGAAAAGTAAAAACTGAAAATTAAAGAAAGAAAAGGTACTGTGCGTAAAAGTAAATTGCCGAAAGTGAAAACTGAAAAATGAAAAGTAAAGAAAAGAAAGTGAAAGCGAAATGGAAAATTAATTACTGAAAGCTGTAAATAAACAAACAAGATACAATCTTCTTAGTATTCTTAAGGAATTCCTATAAGAAAGTATGAATTTACAAATGAAATGACTTGGTATTTATAGGCAAAATTTTGCCTCCATCAAATCATCCATCCATTATTAATTGCTTCACTAATTGCTCCACCAAATCCATTATTAATTGCTCCACTAATTGCTTATCATGTTTGGTGGTGATTTGATAATTTTTATTATTTATTTATTTATTAATTTATTTTTTTGCTTTGAAAATGATTGAAAATGACTTTAATAATTAACACACAACACACTTCTGGATGGTTCATCAATTTCGGGCATGAAATCTTCATAATTCGAAATTATTTTGTCTTTCAAAGTTGTAGATCTTTGAGTCTTCTTTAATCTGGAAATTGAATAAGCTCAATCCGACATCAGAGTAAAAGGTTATCCCCAAAATACGACAAATACGCAATTCTGGAATTTCCAAAACTGCATTTCGTTAAAACGCCCTTCCAAGTTTTCAATCTCCAAAATTAATATGTCAAGTCCAATGTTTGCCCTTATTTGACCCACATTTCGTCCTAAATGTTTTCATTGTGTCCCAATATTATTTTATCTGCAAAATAAACTAAAACACATCAAAACGTTCATCAAACCCGAGAAACTAACAAAAATATTAAGTAAAAGAGGCGATAAATATTGATATATTTTCCGCTCATCATGGAGTCCACCAATTCAAGTTAGAGAGAGTGAGAGTCCAGTCAGAGTCAAGTAGAAGTTATGTATTAGTCTTTGGTTATGTGATAGTCATTGTAAAAGTATGTGTTATTAAGTATATAATTATTAATGTTGAGTTTGCATGTTATGTTATTAAGCTTGGGCTACGATCTCATACATATAATATTTAAATAGAGAAACAAGTATTAGTATTTATTCATGGTTAGAGAGTCAGAGGCTCGGGGGAATAAGACGGCCTATTCTCTGCAGTAGTAGCATCTCCCGGATCGGGGAAGTTACAAAGATGGTATCAGAGCATGGTCTAGCGAGTTAGTGACTGCAGTGGGCAGAGTGTGTTAGGGATATGCCCTATACCCAACTTGTGGATGGGATATATGCACATGTATTTGTAATATTTTCATTAATTAATAAAATGACAATCTTTATTATACGTGTCTTACAAAACTTATATGAATCATCAACACTGTAATAAAGCCCTTGGAGTAATAAGACGATGACTTCCACGCCTTATGAGAATCATTACTCTTAAATATTCATAGTCATAGTTTTGTCAATAATTTGGGCATTTCAAGCGGAGAGACTAGGATGATGATATGATCCGCCCTTAATGGGGTAGCCGATCTCATAGGCTACTAGCGAGATCCGTCCGCTTGGTGTATCACATGGATGCATGAGTTGC
>SKCR01039806.1:0-60911 GCA_019454045.1 Zanthoxylum bungeanum
TTTTGTAGGAACTTTCCAGGCCACAAAGAAGACCACAAAGAACTTGCCCTTGAGAACCTTAAGATGAATCCTTGTGTAGTGTTTTTGCTAGCAAATGGAGACGCCACTAAGTTTGCCAAACTTAGATAAGTCGATTCAAACTTGAAAAGGGGAATCTCTCCCTTACAAGAATTTGGCCATAGCCAAAGCTTTAAGCTTTTGAGTTATAAATTTCGTTCGTTTCCTCAAATGAAGAAGAAAGTAAGCTTAAATAGTGTTACAAAAGAAACCCTAAAGGCATAAGACAACAATGCCCCTAACCTAAAACGAAATTACACAAATATCAAGTCTTTAAGTCTTCAAATGCCTAGGAAACTTATTCTAAACTGATTGGGCCAAGTGAAATGGTTTTGGGCCCTTTCCATCGAAGCCCACATGCATCTCTATTTGTTTTGTTGCAGTCGGTCATAAAACTCTTAACTAATCCCGCCATTGCTTCTCTAAGTCTTTTGGTCCGTCGCCTTGTAATTGGCCCTTCTGGCACTTGTAATGCATCCTTTGGTTTGTTGTCGGCCTGGATCATGTCATTCCCCTCCCTCTTGAAAAGGATTCGACCTCGAATCTGTACCTGCATTATTAAAAGGAGTTAAGTCAAAAACATTAAATGTAGCAGACACATTATACTTACCTTGTAAATCCAACTTGTATGCATTGTCATTAATCCGTCCAAACTTGAAATGGACCATCCCCTCTCGGTTGTAGCTTAGATTTACGTTGTTCAGGAAATCTCTCCTTGCACATGTGTACCTAACCCAATCTCCAGGATGAAATACCACACGTTTTCTTCCTATTAGCATGAGAAGCATATTGCTCATTTTTTCGTTGTATTTGCTCTCTTGCTTCTCATGTATGTGCTTCACCAAATCGGCTTTCCTTTTTCTATCGAACCCCGCCATGCTCATCAACAGGCAATGGTAACAAATCTAATGGAGTTAGTGGCTGAAAACCATAAACAATTTCAAATGGTGAGTAAGATGTAGAGGAATGAATACTACGATTATATGCAAATTCAACAAAAGGCAAACAATCCTCCCAAGTTTTTAAGTTCTTATTGATAATAGTACGCAATAACTGAGTCAAAGTCCTATTAAAAACCTCGGTTTGGCCATCAGTTTGGGGGTGGCAAGTAGTAGAATACAAAAGTTTAGTTCCCAACTTACCCCATAAAACTTTCCAAAAGTGACTAAGGAATTTAACATCACGATCTGAAACTATACTCTGTGGAATCCCATGGAGTCGTTACTACTTCTCTAAAGTACAAGTCAGCAATGTTAGTGGCATCATCAGTTTTATGACATGCTATAAAGTGTGTCATCTTACTGAACCTATCAACCACTACAAAGATGGAATCTCTACCCTTCCTAATCCTAGGTAAACCCAATATAAAGTCCATCGATACATCTACCCACGGCTCACTAGGCATTGGCAACGGTGTATACAACCCATGAGGCATAACCTTAGATTTAGCCTGTTTACAAGTTAAGCATTTATCACACAAACGCTCAATATCTCTCCGTATTTTAGGCCAATAGAAATGTTCACTCAATACCCCTAAGGTTTTGGTAATGCCAAAGTGCCCCATTAAACCTCCCCCATGTGCTTCCCTCACTACTTAATTCACGCATACTACAAACAGGAATGCATAATCTATTTTCCCTAAACAGAAAACCCATCATGTTGGTTAATTTACTAAAAGCAGACTTTTCACATGCAGCATAGATAGTACTAAAGTCAATATCACTAGCATAAAGTTCTTTAATAAATTCAAACTCAAGCATTCTTGCACTCAATGAAGTAAGTAAAGCATACCTTCGCGATAGTGCATCGGCGACAATGTTTTCCTTACCTTGTTTGTAGCGGATTACATATGGAAATGTCTCAACAAACTCTAACCATTTTGCGTGTCGTTTATTCAGTTTACCTTGTCCCTTTAGATGCTTCAATGATTCATGATCTGTATGGATCACAAACTCTCGAGGCCACAAATAATGCTGCCAAGTCTCAAGGGCTCGCACTAGCGCATACAACTCCTTGTCATATGTGGGGTACCTCAAAACTGCTCCATTTAGCTTCTCACTAAAGTAAGCTATTGGTCGCTTTTCTTGCATAAGAACAGCCCCAATGCCTATCCCGGATGCGTCACACTCAATTTCAAATGTCTTCTCAAAGTTGGGTAGTGCCAAGACTGGTGCACTGCACAACTTCATTTTCAGATCCTGGAATGCCCGCTCCTGCTCTTCACCCCATTTGAAGCCAACAGTCTTCTTCACTACTTCAGTCAGTGGTGCTGCAATACTACTGAAGTCTTTAACAAATCTAACGGTAGAAGCTTGCTAATCCATGGAAGCTTCTGACTTCTGTCACTGTTGTTGGTGTGGCCAATCCTTAATTGCCTTCACCTTTTTTAAATCTATCTCGATGCCATCTGCACTCACAACAAATCCAAGGAAGACAATTCTATCCATACAAAAAGTGCACTTATCAAAGTTAGCATACAGTTTTTCTTGCCTTAACACATCAAGAACATGCTTCAAATGCATAACATGCTCATCTACTGTTTTACTGTAACTAAGATGTCATCAAAATAAACTACACAAAACTTACCTAAAAATGCACGCATAACATGATTCATCAATCTCATAAATGTGCTAGGTGCGTTTGAAAGACCAAATGGCATAACTAACCATTCATACAAGCCATACTTAGTCTTAAATGCAGTTTTCCACCCATCTCCCTCTCTCATGCGAATTTGATGGTATCCACTCTTTAAATCAATCTTACTAAAAATTTTGGAACCATGTAATTCATCCAACATGTCATCTAGTCTAGGAATGGGGTGATGATACTTTACCGTAATATTGTTGATAGCTCGGCAATCAACGCACATGCGCCACGTCCCATCTTTCTTAGGAACTAGAAGCACTGGTACTGCACAAGGACTCATGCTTTCCCTGACATACCCATTGTCCATCAGCTCTCGTACTTGCCTTTGTAGCTCATTTGTCTCCTCGGGTTGCTCCTATAAGCCGGTCTGTTAGGAATGACTGCTCCAGGTATGAAGTCTATCTGGTGCTCGATACCTCTAATGGGTGGACGCCCACTAGGTATGTCCTCTGTCAGTATGTCACTGTAATCCTGCAAAAGAGATGAAATAGACACAGAAAGCAAAGGTTAGTATTAGTAAAATAAATATGAGGCTCTTTATAGACTAACAATAGCATGAGCTTGCTAGCCTTGAATGCTTCCTCGCTTCACCCTCACCCATGTAGAAACCCTTTTTAACTCTCCCTTGTGTTTCCCCCTCACGTTCACTCACACTCCCCTTGGGAACTCTCACGGCTTTGGCCTTATTTTTCTCACCAGATACGTCACTCTCACTAGTCTCACCCAAGGTGGTGTTTCCCTTCGCTCTCTCTTTGTCACGCTCAAGTTGCAACTTAACCTGATCTTCATGGACTTGTGCAGGTGTAAGTGGGTATAATGTAATGGGTTTTCCTTTATGCTGAAAAGAGTATTTATTCTTGAACCCATCATGAATAACCTTCTTATCAAACTGCCACGATCTACCCAAAAGAATATGCCCTGCATGCATCGGTATCACATCACATAGGACATCATCTGTGTATGGCCCAATGGTAAAGCTCAACAAAACCTGCTTTGTCACACTTATCTCCCCACAATCATTAACCATTGCAACTTGTAAGGCTTCGGGTGTCTCAAGCAACTCAACCCCAATCGCTCAATCAAAGCTGTGCTAGCAACATTAGTACAACTGCCCCCATCTATAATCATACACACCCCTTACCATTCACACGACACCTAGTATGGAATATGTTCTCCCTCTGCTGCCACTCTCATCCTCTACAACATGTGCACTCAAAGCTTGACAACTAAGGATAAGTTATTCAGCGGGTATGCAGCTCCCTCATGGTCACTAGCATCCCCAACTCTATGGCATCTCATCATCAACCTCACTATCAGTAGAGTACACATCTCCACTATTCTTATCAATCACTAAGGTACGTCTATTGGGACATTCTGAAGCATAGTGTCCCATGCCCAAACAATTAAAACACTTGACATCCTTAGTTCTAGTAGTTGTACCGTCAGGTTTTGTCTAGGTTTACTCGATTCAGCAGTCTCTTTACCATTGGTACTAGGTTCGGCCATAGGCTTATTAAAGCCTCCACTGAACTCGCCTCTAGGCTTGTCAAAGCCTCCATCCCGCTTCTCATTCGGAACCCATTTTCCCTTCCATGCAGAGAAGTAGCCTGAGTACCAAATCTGGATGTTGACTTTTCTTGAGTTGCCTTCTACTTAATAGCCATGTGAAGCATATCCTCCAAATCAACACAGTGATGCAACTCCACCATGTTTGCTATCTCTCTATTCAAGCCCCCTAGAAACCGTGCCATAGTAGCTTCTGCATCCTCAACTACATTTGCCCTGATCATGGCAACTTCCATCTCTGTGTAATAGTCTCAACACTCTTGGCCCCCTGATACATATGTTGTAGTTTCTGATACAACTCCCTATAGTAATGGCTGGGTATAAATCTATTTCTCATGAGACCTCTAAGTTCTGCCCATGTCTGAATCGGTCTCTCATAATTTCTCCTCCGAGTAGAGACAAGCTGATCCCACCAAATCATAGCATAATCGGTAAACTCAATTGCTGCCAGATTGATCTTCTTCTCATCTGAGTAGTGATGACAGTTGAAAATCAATTCTATTTTCTTTTCCCATTCTAAATAAGCTTCAGGATCATTTTGCCGTGGAATATTGGTATCTTGATCTTGATGCTACCTAGATCACCGTCTTTATCTCCTCGTCTACCATATCCCCTCCTATCATAATCCCCTCTTCTGGCATCAAATGCACCTCTATCATCAAACCGTCTATCCCTCCTATCATTCCTCCTATCAAACCTCCTATTAGGCCTCCTGTCATACCTAGGCTGAAATCTCTCCTCCACATCATCAAGACCATCAGAATCATCAAACTCATTTTCAGCTTCCTCTTCATCTGGCGGTACATACTGTGGTGGTACACGTCGAGGTGGCACATTATGAGGTGGTGGTACATTCTGGGGTGGTGGTACATTCTGGGGTGGTGGTGCTCTGGGACCGCTACCAGTTTGAATACTCTCTACACTCTTGGTCAATCTCTCCAAAGCAGTATTCATGTTCTCCATCATATCTGTAAATTCCTATCCAAAGCCTCAAGCTTTTCATCAGTGGTTAGACCTGTCATCTCAACACTAAGAAAACATATTAGAAATAACAAGAAAGTAAAGCAAATATGTAAATCCTCACAATCTCACGTGTTTACACTCGAATGATATCACTCCACTCGTGTTTGCACTCTATTGGCTTTTACCCGATATTGTGCTCACAATCACTGCCTTTTACCACTCTTGAGTTCTTCCTCAATTCAAATGCGAATCACACTGAATCCAAGAATACAAAGCCAAGTGTAGTCCTCAAGCTAGCATGACACAACGGACCCAATAATATATATATATACACAATCTCACGTGTTACACTCGAATGATATCACTCCACTCGTGTTTGCACTCTATTGGCTTTTACCCGATATTGTGCTCACAATCACTGCCTTTTACCACTCTTGAGTTCTTCCTCAATTCAAATGCGAATCACACTGAATCCAAGAATACAAAGCCAAGTGTAGTCCTCAAGCTAGCATGACACAACGGACCCAATAATATATATATATATATATATATATATATATATTATATATATATATAGGGCATGCGGAAAACAAATACGAACAGAAATAGCAATGACGAAGACTCAATCAATAATACTTAACCTAGAGTAATTAGAATAAGAAGCAAACAATTAGCACAATGGAGAAAAAAATAAGCATGCAAATTCACGGTCGTACGCAATTTCGGGAGAAAATTTGGCACTTCTATAGAAATTTTGATGGAATACCCTCCATGGGCACCTAAATGATAATATTAATATGGAACAAACTAGATTTAACCAAAAAATTTCACTTTTTTACTCCTCTTTTTTTTTTTTTTTTTTTTTTTTTTTTGCTCAAGTGATCACTATCACTCAAGTCCCTTTTTTTTTTTTTTTTTTTTTGATAACGTCAGATGCTAAATGTGGTTCTGATTTCAGAGGCTGATTTAGGTTCTGATTTCATAGGCTGGTTTTCAAAGTCTGATTTCAGAGTCTGATGAGGGTCTGAATCCAGGGTCTGAATTCAGAGGCTGCTGGTCAGTGTCTGATTTCAGAGTCGAATAAGGGTCTGATTTCAGGGTCTGAATTCAGAGGCTAATTTTCAGAGGTTACTGGTCAGGGTCTGATTTCAGAGGCTACTGGTCTGGGTCTGATTTCAGAGGCTAAGTTTCAGGGTCTGATCTCAGAGGCTAATTTTCAGAGGTTACTGGTCAGGGTCTGATTTCAGAGGCCACTGGTCTGGGTCTGATTTCATAGGCTAAGTTTCAGGGTCTGATCTCAGAGGCTGATTCAATGGTTAAGTTTCAAGGTCTGAACTCAGAGTCTGATTTCAGAGGCAGATTTCAAAGGTTACGTTTTAGGTCTGATTTCAGAAGCTAAGATTTCAGGGTCTGATTTCAGACTTCACTAGGGTTTAGAAACAAAACACACAGCCGCCAAGAACATGCTTATTTCTTAAACATATGCTAAAGAACAGAATGACTATGACGAACTGATAGGAAGAACAGAACAGAAGCCCAGAACTGGAAAAAGATAAAAGATGAACTGATATGCAGAACAACAAAACCAGATCCAGAATATGCTTCACAACAAAACTAGATCCAGAATATGAACAAAACAAAAACAGAAACAAGATCCAACAAGAACTAAAATGAAAATAACAAAGAACAAAATAAAAACAGAATCAAACAAAAGGAAAGATAGAAAAATCAGACATTGGAACCCTGAGCTCTAGATACCAAATGACAAGAAACCCACTTAGATTCGAAATCCAAGTAAACCCCAAGCAACGGACAGAACCCCAAGAACCGCGAATTTGATTTTGTAGGAACAAAACCCTTCCAAGGCCACAAAGAAGACCGACAAAGAACTTGCCCTTGAGAACCCTTAAGATGAATCCTTGTAGTATTTTTGCTAGCAAATGGAGACGCCACTAAGTTTGCCAAACTTAGATAAGTCGAATCAAACTTGAAAAGGGGAATCCCTCCCTCACAAGAATTCGGCCATAGCCAAAGCTTTAAGCTTTTGAGTTTACAAATTTCGTTCGTTTCCTCAAATGAAGAAGAAAGTAAGCTTAAATAGTGTTACAAAAAGAAACCCTAAAGGCATAAAGACAACAATGCCTCTAAAAATGAAATTACACAAATATCAAGTCTTTAAGTCTTCAAATGCCTAAGAAGCTTTATTCTAAACTGATTTGGGCCAAGTGAAATGGTTTTGGGCCCTTTCCATCGAAGCCCACATGCATCTCTATTTGTTTGTTGCAGTCGGCCATAAAACTCTGAACTAATACCGCCATTGCTTCTCTAAGTCTTTTGGTCCTCTGCCTCGTAATTGGCCCTTCTGGCACTTGTAATGTGTCATTTGGTTTGTTGTCGGCCTGGATCATGTCAGGTGCCTTAAAATATTCAAGTTAGTACGACTTTGCTTGGTTAGTCTGACTTTGCTTGGCTGCTGGATGCTCCAGCTCTGGTGCGTGTGTAAGTGTGTGTACATATAGCAAATTACAGATGGTTAACTATGGCAGATCTAAATAATTATCTGTTGTGCAAGAAAGGTTGAAATTATTGGAAAGAAAAATCTTCCAACCTGAGATTTTTACATTCAAATTCTGCTTTAAAAACAGAGAAGGAAGAAGGGATTCTGTCCCACGAAGAGAGATTTCTAGCCTCTCGCTCTCGGTGAATAATGATCAAATGAGACACAAATTATTTAGTTCTGATTTTTCTGCTAAAAAGGATGGAATTCTTGAAATATCTGATTATTCGGGATTTAAGAGAATCGTAAGTACTGGTCATTGTAATCTCATACATCCTGCAATTCTCCACCTGCTTTTTCATGGAAATATTTCATTCAATACTGATATTTAAGCTATGGTGATTATTTTAATTTTTTATTTTTTACCGCAGGTTCAACTTGAACATCTAGATAAACTTGAATGTGATATCATTTGGTGTGTAAAAGTTGTCTGACATCATTATGTAGTGAGCAGAACTGACAAAGGATTGTTGAGAAAATCGAAGTGCTGAATAATTCAACTCCTGGTAATGTTTGGTTTGAAAATTTTTTTTTTTTTTTTATTTTAGCCTTTTCAATATTATGGTTTTACGTGTCAATGGGAATCGCCCCGAAGGAAATGTCGATGAGAATCCATTTTGATAAAATCTCACCAGTAGATGGATTAACAAAATGTGACAAGATGATTAAATGATTGGGCTTTTCAAAGTATCATTCATTCACCAACCCTAAGATAAATGGTGTGAATATGATTGACGTAGCGATATCACGTCCATTTAAATAAAAATTTCCTCACACTTCGATGCAATTTAAATGAAAGAATCCATTTTGGTGCTCTCTATAATGTCTAATAAAACAAAGATTGGCACTTCTCTCACATATATGATTCTTTCATTTAAATTGCATCGAAGTGTGAGGAAATTTTTATTTATATGGACGTGATATCGCTACGTCAATCATATTCACACCATTTATCTTAGGGTTGATGAATGAATGATACTTTGAAAAGCCCAATCATTTAATCATCTTGTCACATTTTGTTAATCCATCTACTGGTGAGATTTTATTTTATTTTTGGCAGCCAATAGAAAGTCGCTATTGAGGACATTTCAGAACAAAGTTGAATTCCAAAAAGAATCGCTTTTGTTTTTTTTTTTCAACCTGTGTAAACTAATTTGTAGCCACGATAAGCAGTGTGGTTGTTTCTTTTGAGATCGAGAGAACTCATGCAATAAAATATTACACGGATTCTGTACTTTGCATCTTTCATAAACTATCCAAATGCGTAACTTTTACTAGGATTCTGTTCAACCTCACTCAAATTGAAATTAATCAAATATCAGGTTTTACGGACTCTACATGGGCCGAATCAGGATTATTTTTTAGCGGGACCGAAACGTGTCTCAAGTTTATATTTTTATTAGAGTTTACTTCATAACGTAAATTTGATTAAATTGCCTTAAATATATTATATATACATGGTTCTTATAATATTGTAGAGGCCAACCTTGATATTTTTCAAGATCCATACTTCACATTTAAAATCCATAAAAATAAGTTAAATAATTTTTGGAATCATGGGGGTGGTCTGGGCCACCTTAAACTATAAGGTGGTTCCGCTCCTAGAGTCATGGTCAAAATAAATGGGAAAATTGCTACTCTATATATACTAGAAGTGACTAATGACTGTTTTGGAAAAAAGAAAAAAATTTAGTGTGTTGACCGTTGTTTTTCATTTCAAGTGTGATTTGGGAAAATCTACTCGAACAAACTTTCCCAAGCATTGAATTTGTTTGATTAGTTACGAACCAAAGGTAAACTTGGCAAGCAAATAAAAATCACAGAGAAAGACAAAGGTTTAATATAGTTTGGCAGAGAGTGGCTTCAACCTATATCCACGGAAACAAAGAAGAGAATTTTTAGTACTAGCTCGGGTCAAATTGATATACTCTCTCTCTTTACCACTTAGCTTTAAGTGTTCTTTTACAAGTTTTGAAATATCAAAATTGCTAACCCTTAAATCTGAGTCTTCCACTCCGTTATATAGGCTTTTGAACCTATTAACACACCAGCTTGTGACGTCAGTTCACGTCAGCTCGTCACTGTCGCCTATACTCATTTCCCCAACTACTCTACAAACAATGGCTCTGACCATCTGACACAACCATCCTCTGCCATCTGAAAAATGATCATTCTCACATTTACCATCTGCTACACGTTCTGTCCATGTGCAACCTGCATTTCAACCACTCCCATACCATCCCTGTGTCAGGAGATAATCCTCTGTCCTGCTATGGATACTCGAGGCGCCAAACGCCACGTAAGTCTTCATGCTATATCCCTCAATGTGCAAGTCATTGGGTAATAACGTTTCAGCCTAGGGGTTTGATAATAACACCTGGGATTGGTGTGCTGCGGGGTGCACGCTTTTCCCACTTGCCTTGCATTCCTTCATGCATTCTGGTTGCGGGTATTTCACAAGAGTATTAAACATGTCTTTCTCATCCAAATAATAAATAAGTATAGGTGAATAAGTTTTCATTTAAAAAGGGAAAGCCTTATTTATATTCTAGGGATCTACTGTCCATCTCACAACTCTTTGAAGGTCATTCTAAGAGAGGCTCTATTAGAAATACCTTCTCATCATTCCAAGGTTTTTTGAGTCAGATACCGTCCAGCTGCTCAAGGTGATAGGTACTCGACCTAATGAATTCAGTAACTCTATACAGCCTTTCCCACTTAGCCCCCAATAAGCCTTTCTCGGGCTTCCTTGTATTCAGGGTAACTCACCACAGGACCAAGCCACCAGGCCGGAAGGATCGTACCTGAACCCTCTTATTGTAGAAGTGTGTCATCATTGGCTGATACACCGCTGACACGTTCAATAAGTGGTTCTTTACTCCCAAATATAAGAGTGTCAAAGTAATAAAATAACCCGATAAGTCCGGGGTCGATCCACATGAAATAGATTTAGTAAAATAAAATAATAATTCGAGTGAAAAAAAAAAAATTGAGTTGTTTGAAGTGATTGAAAATTTTTAAATTGGACTATAATAATAAAATAAAATAATGGGGTTAGGGGATCCACTTTTAATATTTCAAATTTAGAAATCTCATTTTTATAATATATAAATTGTCATTATTACCCAATTAATTTATTTCAGGAATTAATTATGCCAAAACATATAAAACCAGTCATAAAGACGGTGATAACTTTTGTCTATAACAAGTCCAGTTAGGTACTCAATTATGCCAAATAAATAAAACTAATCATATAGGCAGTAACAAAGTTTGTCAATAATTAATTCAAATTTAAATTAAGTATTAATCATTAGATTACAATTTATATATTATAATATAAGTGAGATTAATCTATATTTTCATATTAAAAGCTTCACCCTTTACCACAACAAAAGAAATTAGCTACTCATAATTTGAATAAAAACACACATAATTTTATTACTGAAAGAAAAAGAAAATAGAAGAAAACTTTTAAAAAATAAAATACACAAGAGCTAGAAATCCATAAATTTTCTGAGAAAAATATGGAATCCAGACTGAAGAAAATGAGGTGCTGAGTACCTCTATTTATAGAGGTGCTTGCACCTTTTAATTTTTATTGCAATTGCAAAATAAATTATAATTGCAATTGTATGTTTGGTGGCGAAATTGATGGCAATCCACATCCAATTATTTATTTGCTTTTTGTTTTTTATTATTTTTTTACTTTAATAATTACTTATAACATACTTTGGATTTTTCATCAATTTCGGCCTTGAAAACTTTAGAACTAGAAAATCTTGTTAAAAGAAAAATTGTTCATCTTTGAGTCTTCTTTCATCTGAAATTAGAATCATTTCAGTCCGATATCGGAGTAAAAGATTATGGCCAAAATACAAAATTTATGTAGGGATAGAATTTCTGAATTTGTACACTCTTAGAACGCCATTTAAAGTTTTGAAGCCCAAAATCCAAATGTCATATCCATTTTTCTAGTTATACATCCAAAACATTATTTCACCTACATAAGAAATAAAATCACAATAGAAATATATAAAACATAAATTTAATTATTATTTTATAAATATGCTAAATTAAGGGGATTAATGAAACTAAAAATGTAAAATAATTAATTTTTCATTTAATAAATGTTTACTTTTTAGTGTTCATCACACCCCACAACCAACTTATTACTAGTCCCTAGTAATTTAAGCAAAAATTTTTGAAAAGTCAAATTCTTATCCAGATTAATAATTGTTTTCTTTCTTTCTAAATAATCAAATAAGTAAATTCTCTTGTACGTTTTACAATTCTTCCATACACAAATAAAACAAAGTATTGCTGAATTTATTGTGCCCACAATATTCACATGTCTTTTTGAAAAGAAAGTAATATTTTGTCATAAAATTATATTAGTGTTCACACCTTTTGGCAATGAAAGTTTATTTATAAATATAAAAATATTTTTTTAAAAAAAATAATAATACATCTTCAATACTTGTAATGAGCTTTGGGCCAGTGACTCACAAACCAGTTGGCTTTAGGGCACTAGGTGTTAGACACCCCTAGGGACTTAATTACTCGGATCTCAGATGTTAAATAGAAGAAATGTCTGATTTCCTTAAACTTTCTCTTTAACTCATGTAACAAATTTTGGGCCAGTGATTCCCAGACTATTTGGCCTTAGGGTACTAAGTGTTAAAATACTCATTCAGACTTAATTGCTCGAGTTAGAGAGGCTACAAAATCGAACTTAGTTACACTTTTTTCTCTTTTTTTTTAACAAACTCAAGCTCTACCATTTTACGCGAACAATCACTACTTATTGAGGCACGATGTCTGATTATTAAGTAAAAAACATGATAATTATTATTTTTTAAAAAATAAGAGCATAAATTTTACTGCATTTAAGTATTAACGCCAATAAATTAGAGAACTAAATATTATAAAATTTTCAATTACAACTCGCGATCATATGTTACCGTGTATGTTGATAATACCTATCAAATGAGCATATGAAAATCAATTTAATCAATATTATGGAGAATTCACAAATTTAAATGATTCAAAAAGAAAGGAACACAAATAACTTGTTATGAAATATTAAGATGCGTCTCAAGAGTAAAAACTCCTTACACTGTCAGCTCTGAACAAAAATTCCACTTGGTTAGTCAAAAATTTGTGGACACAAGAGAAAATCAACATTTTTTTTTTACACAAAATAACAACAAAATAAAAACAACGTAATTTTTTTTAACATAAAACAACAACACAAAATCGAAAACTTTTTTTGAAAGAAAACACAACAATGAAACATAAAATAAAAACTATCTAGTAAACTATCCCCTCCCCCAGCCAAATTGGGACATCGTCCCCAATGTCCGAATAAGAAGAAACATAGTTTAGAAGACATCACCTGGTTAGTGTGGAATTGATAATTGAATTTACAACACTTCTACTAAAAAGAAAGGTTACATATTAAAACAATAAAAGGAAATCAAAACAGTAAATGATATGTACTGATAGTTATGATTGTGGCTCACATCTTCTTCTGGTTTTACGTCCAGTAACGGCTTGAACGCCTTGTATAGGTCAAGGATATGCTTCCCATCTAATTTTCTTATAAATTGGCAAACATAGTCTTTTAAACTCAGATTCTCGAGATTGTATTATTATCTTTCTTTTGAAATTATGTATGTAAGTTACAAATCAATCTATCACATCCACTAGGATGTGTCTTAAGAGTCAATGAACTAGAGCCATCTCTAATGGATTGATTTTTTTCTTCGCGATTATTAGACATTATTCATAAAGAACGACAACGAGTGTTACACGTCCAACGTGCACATTTATAACAAACACCTAATTGTTTAGCTCTCCGTTTCTTAGCATATATATTTTTATCCAAACTAGGTATGTAAGAGCTGAACAATGGATCATGGAGAATGGAGTAATTGAACATGTTTCAGAGCCTAACAGACGTATTGGACGCACGCTGGAGCATCAGTCGCGCACTGAATTTAAAAAGGATATAACTTTTGATCTAGAAAGATTTACGAGACCCATAATATATCGATTTGCATTTACTCGAGGAGATCTAGTCAATTGTAGCATCCTGCAAAGCCACTGGCGTGTTGTGATGCGCACCACGCGTCATGACTCAAAATCGTGATTCTAGGATTGTGAGCTGTGCATTTTTAATGCAATTTAGGGTTCCAGTACTTTTCTATATAAACCTAACTTCGTCCTAAACCATAGGGTGGATAAATCAGAGAGAAACAGAGGAGAAACACACAAAAAGAGCCAAAACACAATTCATAGAGAGGAAGAACAAAGAACTTCAAGGAAATCATGACGTCTCTCCAATCTATTCAGGCTGCATCTCTTTCTTCCATGGAGAACTAATCTTCTAGGCAAAGCTAAAGATGACTCGTTTATTTTAATTTCTATATTTATGTTGTTAATTTTTTAAGAACCTTTCAACGTTTAATATAATTGATGGTTGTTATTTTCTATTATCTTTCGATTCTTGAATCCAGAAATTATGTTTTCTCAAACTCCCATATAGATCCAATCATGCTTCTTTTATGTGTGATTTAAGAATTTAGCTGTCACTGGTAAAAATCATTTTATGTGTTGATCTTCTGCTGTAGTATTGCCTGAGGGTATATTATCGACGTTAAATAACTCGCAACGATGACTTTTGTGTGCTGTTAACATAAAGAAAATAACCATTGATTAACTTAGAATTTAATAGGAGTATAATTGGATATTTTCTGATTGTTGGTTTGAGATATGAAACCCTCAATTGAGTAATAACAGGAATCAATAACTGAATATATGAGTTTGATACAAGAGGGATTCTCGATGCTTTGCCATATATCTCTACTAATAAAATCTTGCAAACTTTTCTATAGTTTTTACTTTAATTATCAATTCATTTATTTTCTTTATTTAAGTTACTGTCAATATTTTTGTTTGAGTAAATTAGTTCCTGTAACCATCTCTCTGAGGAATCGACACCCCAGCTATACTGCGATAACCGTAAGTCATATTTGGGTGTAATCAAAATTTGGCACCGTTGCCAGGGAGACGGTTAACAACTTAAGGGAGTAGGTTTTCTTGTTCAACAACGAAGCGATAACTTCGTTCCATTTTATTTTATTATTTATTTTATTTACTGTTCGCTTATTTAGTTTATTTACTTATTTATTTATTTTAATTTTTAAGTCTTGTTTAGATTTTTATTTTTAATTAATTCTTTTTATTTTTATTTCTAGTCTTTTGTCTACTTAATTATTTATTTTATTTCACTTTCTGTTTTAGTTTAAATTTTAATTTTTAGTTTATCTTTTTATTTTATTTTATTTTTTATTTTATTCTTTTTTCCCGTATTATTTTAGCTTTATTGCACGTCTAGACGTAGGGATAGGTTTGGTAGATTTATTAAAACTGAAGAAGAAAACTCAGGCTCTGACCATATATTTGAAAATCGTTTTTCCATATCATTCGCATGTAGCGCACATAATATGAGTGAATACGATAGACCACTTAGGAGAACTCTTGAAGAGTACCTCCACCCAACTCGCACAGCTACACCATCGTGCATAATTTTTCCCCTAATGCACCACATATAGACTTTAGGCCTGGAATGATACAATATCTTCCAACTTTTCACGAGTTAGAGAGCGAGAATCCTTACGTGCACATTAGGGAGTTTGAAGAAGTTATAGCTACTTTCCATGACCGATTTAGGACTACCGACATAATTAGACTTAAGTTCTTCCCCTTTGCCTTTAAGGATAGAGTTAAGAGCTAGTTGTATTCTCTAAGACCTAGGTCAATAGGATCATGGGGCGAGATGACCCAGGTATTTTTCGACAAATACTTCCCACACCATAAGACGAATGCCCTGAAAAGACAAATCTCCACCTTCTCCCAGAGAGATAGTGATACCTTTATCAAACGTGGGAGAGGTATAGAGAGTTATTAGCTCGTTGCCCTCCCAGGGATATAAGAGTTGGCGTTTAGTAAGTTATTTTTATGATGGATTGGCCCCCAGGGAGCGCCAATTCATTGAGACAATGTGCAATGGTGAGTTCATTCGAAAGGACCCTGATGAGGCATTCGAGTATTTAGATGACCTAGCTAAGAAATCTCATACTTGGACTGGACCTAATGCCTTAGATAACACTAATAAGACACACACTTCTTCTAGCAGGAGCGTACATCACTTTAGGGAATAGGATAATCTTAAGGCACATATTGAGCTGCTAACTGGGCAGATAAGAGCCTTACAAGCCATCGATAGCAAAACCATGCATTTAGTAGCCCAGCTAGAATCCCAAGAGTGTCCAGTATAGGGTGAGATGAGAAAGACATATGAGGAACAATGCCATGCATTAGAGACGTACCAAAGTCTTACACACCTTACTCGGATACTTATAATCCTAATTGGAGGAACCATCCCAACTTTAGTTGGCAGCAAAAGTCTCATCAGCTAAGTCAAACACCACTTAGAGGTTATAGTGCCCCATAGTATCACACACCTGCAGTTCCTAGGAATTCCCTAGAGGATAGTGTACATGCATTTTTGGAGGCCCAGAAGGTAATTTTGGAAGCCCAGAATAAAACCAATCAAAGGATTGAGTTATTGATAGCTCAGGTATCCGAAGACAATAAGAAGATTAAGAGTCAGATCTCTAAAATAACTAATGTCCTGAGTATACAAGAGAAAGGCAAATTTTCATCTCAAGCTCAACCTAATCCACAAGAGCAACATATGGCACAGGCTAATCATGAGGTAGCCAATACAAAAAATGTTAATGCCATAATCACTAGGAGTGGTAGGGAGGTAGGAGTGTAGAACACCTCTAATATTATAGAGGGCCCCAATGATAGTAGTGCAAATACCCCTCAGGAAGAACAAGTGCCACCTTTCCAAGTTATAGTACCTTTCCCACAAGCACTTAGGCCTACAGTGAGTCCCTAATCTAAATGTTGAAAAACAATCATAGGGTGAGGGTGAGTGTCATTACTCATACATGCTAGAAACAGTCCAGCCAGAAACAGCTTCTCTACAACCTGAATTAAATCCTCCTGAGCTGAAACTGGTCCTAAAGAACCGAAAATTGAGAAAAAGTAAGATTAAGGCTCAATTAAAAAAGATACATGAGAGATTAAAAAGGATGTTGAGCCAATTTTTCCTTATGAGCAGTCCAAAATTTCAACAATCCCCAAACCTTGGAAGGTTAATGGATACAATGCCACAGCTAGAAAGAAATTCCCTCCCATCCCTTCATTTGTATGCTAGATGGAAGCCACCATGAACAACTTAAGTGGTTACGTCTGGCTGAAGACGTTAAACTTAGCGCTAGCGGGGAGGCAACCCTTGCATCTGTATTTTATTTTATTTTATTTAGTTTTATTTTATTGTGTGCTAATTGCATGTTTTATTTTTATTGTTTGCATGGAGTTAGTACAACCTACACAACCACACAACTAAAGTCTCACCAGTAGGAACCTGATCAACTCCGCGCCTGGTAGTGTTGTTCCTTAACCAATTTTCTTTATATTTATCTTTTATTGAGGACAGTGCAAGTTTTATGTGTGGGGGTGTATACATGCGCATGATAATACCTGTTATAAATACATTTTATTCTATAAAAAAATAATTATTTTGTTTTTAGTCTTGATAATTAAGCATAAGTCCAATGAAGATATTGTTTGTTTTAAGATGAAATCTTAGAAACGATAAGTCCTTTAATGCACTTTTATCTGATGCTTTGAGTAGTTTTTCTATGTTAGACTCGTAAGCACTTTATTATAGGTTCTTAGTAGTGAAAGCCTGAGTAGTTTGCATGGTGACTAGTTGAAGAAATTGCATGTCGATGAATGACTGTTTGCTTAGATGTCTACCTTGATTTACTTGTGTTTGATGTGTGGTACGATTAAAAATAAAAGAAAAAGTCTCTAAAGAAATAAAATAAACCACCTATAACTGACAAGCGTGAAGCTACCCATGGGCGAGTATTAGGACTACCATGAGGAGAAATGCTACCTTAAAGGGTAGGTGTATTGAAAAAGGAAAAAAGAAGAAAAAAAATTCAAAAAGAAAAGACAAAAAAAGAGACAAGAAAAGAAAAGGAAAATCTGTTGGTGACTATTAATGTGTCCCAAGATCATATAAGTCATGAAATAAGAATGAATAATCAAGAAGGGTGGCAGAATCACACTTACAACGATCGGATGTGATGAGAAACTCAACAAAAAACCCTCATTTCCTCTTGATGTATATTTGGCCAAGGAAGAAATTTTGATGTTGAAGATGAGCAAGATCCACAAGCTCCAAGCTTTGAGAAGGAAATCCAAGCTCTAAGATCGGTTCCCTATCACCTTTGTTTGATTCTCCAAATTTGTGCTAGCAAGATTGACCAAAGAAATCAAAAGAAAAATATTATATTTTTCCCTTCAAAGTTTCGGCCAAGGAGAGTTCCAAGAGAGAGAGAGAGTTTCATTTTGTTTTTCTTAAAAAATTATGCCAAAAAGTGTTTACAAAAGTGGTATATACTTTTCCAAAAAGTCAACACACACTTTTCCCTTCATTTTGGCAATAATGGCACTCAACCACTTCCATCATGAATAGTGATTATATGTCACTATTCAAAAAGTGACTAGACATCCATCACACATCAATGACAAGTGATGTGACTCGCGATGTGATTTGCGATGTGACTTGCGGCCGCACGTGATTCAAAATCGGAGTAGCCTCGCAAACACATTCCGGGCTCAGTTTTGATAATTCTAAATTAACGAGTTTTCCGATGCCTCGTAAATAAATCCAATTTACTATTCACGTCGCTCGTGAATTAATTCTACATTAATTCGAATGCCCAAATTAAAATCTAATTTTAATTCCGCGTCGAAATCCAATTTCGTTTAATATATCGAATATATTATTCTATCGATTAATTCCAAATTAATCTTTCTCTCTCCTCAAATAGGACTTTATCCTAGATAAAGTTTCTCCGCATTTAATCCCAGATTAAGTTCGAATCAAACATCATTGGTGAATCTTCGAGAAGCGACCCAAGAGATCTCCAGATATGTTGGCAGTAAATATGGTCGTCGGACTATCCAAACACGTACGTACCTCGTACTACGTTTTTATCGATTTACGAGACAAGGTTGGCTTCTAGTAAAGCACCATGCCTTCCCAATTCTCCAGAAATATTCTTACTGGAATATACGATCTTTATCAGGCGTAGTATACTGTAGTATTGCGTATTGCGATCCAGTATCAGATGTCACGTGTAAGGCCTGGGGCTGGAAAAGTGTATGCCCCGTACGAAGCACATATCTGATATCAAGCAACTAGTCTCTTTGAATCAGATAATCATGACCTTGTCATATTATCCCGATGGTTGCAACACTATAGAGACCAGTTCTGAATCCCTGCGTGATCATCATCTCCATATGTCTGAAGTGATACTTCCATCTTGACATCACATCCAATACACTACGATTCCCAATGAACCAGCAGAGGCCTACACAGAACCTGTTAAAGCCCTGGACGACCAAAACCAAAGTTTACCGATTTTCGTAAGTACTAGCGATGCAAGTCTCAGGTTAAGACCAAATACACCTACCCTGTAGCGGACTCCCATAGACACATATACATACTACCAATGGGATTCCGCGGGGTCTATCCAGAGCGAAGCTGTTTTCCATACCATCGGTAAAACACAACTTCCTATCGCACTTGCATAAGTATCCTATACTTAAACATATGAGAACTATGTCGTTATGCCCTCACAACGCGTACAAGTGCAATACTAGTCTATTCCGCATTATCGATGTCCAATCTCGATAATACTATGACTAGGCATATTTAATGATTAAACCTTTATTGATTGATACTGTCTCATATCATCTCAATCCGGAACTAATCATATGGACTTTTACCATTTATATATATCAAATTAAATGAATCATAAATCGGTAAAAGACAATTTCATTACTACATAGTTAATTTTGTACAAAAAAAATACAATGTCTTTTACAAACAGTGACGCTATGGGTCATAACTGTCTAACAATCTCCCACTTGGCCTATAGCCAGTCACTCAAGCATCTAATACTTGAACTATGTACATGTCGCTCAAACTTTTACTGAGGAATCGCTTTTGTCAGTGGATCTGCCATGTTGTCATCTGATGCGACCTTCTCGACCTCACATCGCCACGATGTATGATCTCACGAATCAGATGAAAACATCGAAGAACATGCTTGGATTGTTGATGAGACCGCGGCTCCTTAGCCTATACTATAGCCCCGTTATTGTCACAATACAATGGAACGGGCTCAGCTGCTAACAGAACTACTCCTAATCCAATTAGGAATTTTCGGATCCAAACTACTTCCTTTGCTGCTTCAGCTGCAGCAATGTACTCCGTTTCTGTTGTTGAATCGGTAACAGTCTCTTGCTTGGAAGATTTCCAGCTCACTGCTCCGTTATTCAAACAAAATATGTACCCGGATTGCGACTTACAGTCGTCTTTATCGGTTTGGAAACTTGCATCGGTATACCCAGTTACCTCAAGTTCTCCATCTCCATAGATTAAGAAAGCATCCTTAGTTCGTCTAAGATACTTTAAGATATTCTTAACCGCCATCCAGTGACCTTCACCTGGATCGGCCTGATAGCGACTACACATGCTCAAAACATATGAGACATCAGGTCGTGTACATATCATGGCATACATGATCGATCCGACTACTGAGGCGAACGGTATCTGACTCATGTTGTCTCTCTCATCTTGAGGTTTAGGACACATGTCCTTAGATAGATAGACGCCATGTGACATTGGCAACAGTCCTCTCTTGGTCTGATCCATGTTAAATCTCTTCAACACTTTGTCAATATATGTACTCTGGGAAAGTTCAAGCAGCTTTCTAGATCTATCCCGGTAGATCTTTATTCCCAAAATAAAAGTTGTTTCTCCCAGATCTTTCATGGAGAATTTCAATGAAAGCCAAGCTTTCACCGACGTTAACATCGGAATGTCATTGCCTATTAGCAATACATCGTCAACATAAAAGACAATAAAAGTCAGTGCTCTCCCACTAACCTTCTTGTATACACAAGAATCATCTTCGTTTTGAATGAAATCATATTCTTTTATGATCTCATCAAAACGTTGGTTCCATGACCGCGATGCTTGCTTCAGTCCATAGATGGACCGATTTAACTTACAAATCTTGTTTGCAAGTCTAGGCACGATAAAACCGTCAGGCCGTTGCATATAAACATCCTTCAAAAGGTTTCCGTTAAGGAAAGTGATTTTAACGTCCATCTGCCATATCTCGTAATCGAAATATGCAGCAATTGCAAGCATTATCCGAATGGATTTAATCATGGCAACGGGTGAGAAAGTTTCGTCGTAATCGACACCATGTCGTTGACGAAACCCCTTCGCTACAAGCCTAGCTTTGTACGTTTGTACGTTGTCATCCATGTCAGTCTTCTTCTTGAAGACCCATTTGCATCCAATAGGCTTTACGCCTTCTTGTGCATCAACCAGTGTCCAAACTTGGTTGGTGTACATGGAATCCATCTCGGACTTCATGGCTTCTTGCCATAAAGTGGAATCGATATCTTGTATCGCTTCCTCATACGTAGCCGGTTCGTTATCCTCAATGAGATTGATATCTACATGAGGTGAGATCAGGTACCCATACCTCTCAGGTTGTTTCCCGACTCTCTCCGACCTACACGGTCCTTGTGTAATAGAAGATTGTGGTACAGTCTCATTCCTGATGGACTATTCTTGTTCCGTTGGGGATTCTATGCCAGGAACAATATCACTACGATTTTCATCAAGTTCTACTTTCTTCCCACTAATCACTGCATTTAGAAATCCTTCTCAAGGAAAACCGCATGTAGAGCAACAAATACTTTGTTCTCTCGTGGGTGATAGAAGTAATATCCTTTGGTTTCCCTAGGATATCCTATGAAAAGGCATTTATCTGATTTGGATTCAAGTTTAGTACATTCAAATGCTTGACGTATGCCCAGCATCCCCAAATCTTCAGGAACGAGAAACCCGATTTCTTTCATGTCCATATCTTATACGGAGTCTGTTGAACAGGCTTTGACGGAACCTTATTCAAAATAAGAATTGTACTGTTTAATGCATATCCCCAAAAGGAAATAGATAGCTCAGTGCGACTCATCATAGATCTTACCATGTCCAACAAAGTACGATTTCTCCGTTCGGACACACCGTTTAATTGCGGTGTTCCAGGAGGAGTCCACTGTGAAAGAATACCATATTTTTTCAAGTAATCTAGAAACTCATTGCTCAAGTATTCGCCACCACGGTCCGACCGTAATGTCTTAATACTCTTACCTGTCTGTTTTTCAACTTCGTGTCGAAACTCTTTGAATTTCTCAAAAGTTTCCGACTTGTGTCTCATGAGATACACATAACCATAACGAGATGCATCATCTGTAAAGGTTACGAAGTATTCGTATCCACCTCTAGCCTGGCTAGACATGAGCCCACAAACGTCACTATGAACAAGGGCTAACAGTTCGGTGGCGCGTTCACCTTTACCGTTAAAAGGTGATTTAGGCATTTTGCCTAATAAGCAAGATTCGCAGACGTTATATGAATTTGGATCAAATCCGTCCAAGTACCCACTCTTCGAAAGTGTGGATATGCGAGTCTTATTTATATGTCCCAGACGACAGTGCCACATATAGGTTTCATCTTTGTTACTCATTTTGAGCCTTTTGTTTGTTATATTATATGTTGGAGATAGATTTATATTCAAAATATAAAGACCATTATTTGCAACAACAGTGCAAATTTCTACATCATTTTTATATAAATAACACCCAATGTTTCTAAATATAAAAGTATACCCACATTGGGTTAACATAGATACATAATAATATTCCTAGTCAAACTAGGTACATAATAACAGTCATTAAGTTTAAGTACATGCCCTGAGGGCAATTCCAAAACATAAGTGCCCACGGCCAAAACAGCAACAGGTGTCCCGTTTCCAACACGTAGATCAATCTCCCCTGAAGCCAGTTTCCTACTAATCTGCAGATCCTGCACATCAGTACATATGTGAGTACCACAACCAGAATTAAAAATCCAATTTTTAAAACTAGAAGTAGTCATGTTTATTTTAATAACAAACATACCTGAGGCCGGTGCCTTGCCCGCTTTTGTCTCCTTCTAGAGTGCCTTGTACTCACGGTAGTCACGCTTCCAGTGACCCCCTTGCCGCACTGGAGGCAAACATCCTGAGATTTGTCCTTTGGCTTCCCAAAAGCCTTTGATGATTTGGCTTTGCCCTTTCTTTTATGCTTCTTCTTCTTCACACCTCCAGTTGCCTTGGGCCCAGCCCTTGGTGTCTGAGATGTCGAAGTAAAGTGCGCCTCGCGCTTGTTGCCCTTGAGAAGCTCCTTCTCAGCTTCCTTGAGAGTAGACAATAACTCTCCAAGAGTATCATCAGTGTTATCAAATTATAGTTTATGATGAACTGTCTCCAGGAGTCGGGGAGAGATTGCAAGACCATGTCTATAGTAATCTCGGCCTCAAAGACTATCCCCATCGTAGCTAGCTCATCTATGTCAGTAATAATCTGTGCCACATGGGACTCAACAGACATGCATTCTGACATGCATGAACGGAAGAGCTTCTTAACTAACTCATATCTTTGCGACCTCTTGTTAGATCGGTGAAGATCTTGCAACCTCGCCATCATGTTATAAGGATCCAAGTCCCTGTTTTGACGACAGAAATGCTGAGTCATTGAAGCAAGCATAATAGATTGTGCAGTATCACAATCATCGTTGTGAGTCTTCCAAAGCTCCAGCTCAAGTGTCTGATCAGGTGTGGGTTTAGGCCCAAGAGGTGTCTGTATGGTGTACAACAGCTTCTCGGCTCCAAGGACTATCCTTAGATTCATCTCCCAATTTGCAAAGTTCGTGCCCTTAAAGACATTCTCGCCCATGATAATGTCTCGGACATTTCCCTTTCCAGTTATCTTGACTACGATAGTCCAACTATCTAGTCAACGATATTTTCAAGATGGTCCTGGAAATTAATAAGTTACTTTATTTGATAAAATAACATATTAGGCCTAAGCCCGGAGTTGAGCAAATAGTAGAGCATGATCTTTGGAAGATTCATGTGATGATAACTTGAGTGCTTAATCCATTAAGCTTGTCGCAGTAGACACCTTAATTCCTTTATCAGAACTAAGGGTTAGATCCTTAAAGTATGATATTGAAATTGAAGGATCTTTGTAGATCTATAATTAGATCTTAGAAGTATTAAATTACAATAATAACTCTTGGAGAGTTAATGACTATTCTCAAGAAGACAAAGTCAAAGTTTGCAATGAGGCAAGTAGCGCAAGGCACACCTTACTTCGATATTCTAGGTGGCCAAGGTTTGGCCAAAGGCTTCTAGAATGTAGAAAAGGGGCAAAGGCAAAAACATTATAATCTTCTGGGAAGATAATGGACATATCCCAAAATGTCTGCCTGAACTGTGGCAAACGGGATCACTGAATCGTGACTGCCGTATGGACAAGGCAGACATGAAGGAATTGAAGACGAGCAAGGCTCTGACTTCAAATATGTTTGTCATAAAATGTTCACTACTAATATTAAAATTGGATTTTAGATACTAATAGTGGCACATAAAAATATGTACTGATGTGCAGAATCTGCTATAAGCAGGATACTAACTTCAGATGAGATTATTCTGCGAATTGGAAACTGGACGAAAGTCGCTGTTTTAACCGTAGGTACTTAAGTTTAGGAACTACCCTTCGGGTATGTACTTAAATTAGGAAACTGTTACAATGTAACTAGTTTGACTAGAAACATTATCTTTATATCAGTGTTTAATCCGTGCGGATTTACCTTTATATTCTAGAACACTAAAGTGTTTTATTATATAAAGATGATATTGAGATAAACACATTAGATGTGAATAACAGAATTTATATTTTGAATATAGATAAATCTCAAACATATAATATGATGAACAAATAGCTCAAACTGATTTGATCAGAAGAAACATATTGTGGCATTTTTGTCTGGGACACAATGAAACAAGACTCAGACTGATTTGATTCCAATCAAATAAAGTCTACGAATATAGTTTATTGGGCAAAGTGCCTACAACACTATTTACTTGGTAAAAGTGTAAATGCCACCAATCTATTAGCCCTAGTTCATAGTGAAGCAAGTGGGCCCATTTCTAGCTAGGCTCTGGTGGATATGAATATTTCGTGACCTTTACGGATGTGGCATCGCGTTATGGTTAAGTGTTTCTTTTGAAACACGAATCGGAAACTTTTAAAGTTTCGACACGAAATAGACAAACAGATCTGCTAAAGTATTAAACTGTCACGGTGAGACCGTAATAGAAAATACTTAAGCAATAAGTTTCTTAAATACTTGAAAGAGTATATCATTCTTTTAAATGAGGACTCCTCCCGGAACACGTCAATTTGACGGTGTGTCCGAACGGAGAAACCAATTTTTGTTAGACATGATAAGGTTAATCATGAGTCGCTCTGAGCTACCATTTCCTTCAAAGAATAAGCATTAACAGTGCAATACTTATTTTGAATAAGGTTCCATAATAATCTGTTTGACAGACTTCATATTAGATATGAATAAGAAAGAAACCGGACTTTCCACTCTTGATGATTTGGGATGCTAGACATACGTTTGGATGATACCAAACTAGAATCCGAATTGGATAAGTGCCAAATGTAGGTTATCTTAGGGAAACTATAAGCATAGTTCTTGTACTACTCACTAAGAGAATAATTAGATTGTTGCTCGCCATGTGGTTTTCCTAAAAGGAATACCGGTATGTAGTGGAAAGTGGGAGGATAGTAAAACTCGATGAAAATCGGAGTAATACTGTTCAAGGCACCGAGTTCTTAATGGAACACAAACAATTCATCAAGGATGAAACTGTACTAGTAATCTTCAAATACACAAGAAACGCGTATGTCGGAGAGAGTCAGAAAACAACCTGGGTATGGGTTTCTGATCTCACCCTATAAAGATGTCTATCTTATTGAGGAATGCCAACTGAATACGTATGAGGAAGTGATACAAGGTATTGACTCCCTATTATGGCAAAGTGCCATATAAAATTCGAAATGGATTCCATGTATATCAACTATGTTTAGAATACTAATTGATGTACCGCAAGGCATTGTTCCTATTGGTACTATATAAGTCTTCAAGGAAGACATACATGGATTGCAAGATACCAACACACTAAGCTAGGCTTGTAGCGGAAATGTATCATTATCAACATTGTGTTGATTACGACGAAACCTTTTATCTGTTGCCATGTTAAATCCCTTTGGAAATTGCTTGCTGAAGTTGCATGTTTCATTTATGAAATATGGCAACTGAACGGAAAAATCACTTTCCTGAAAAGGAAAACTTTTGGAGGATGTTTACAACATCCTGACGGTTTTGTCGTACCAAAAACTAGCAAACAAGGTTTGCAGGTTATTCGATCCATGTTTGGATTGAAGCAAGCATTAGGTTCTTGGAATTATCATTTTGATGTAATCATAATGGTGTATGATTTGATTCAAAACGAAAATGATTCTTGTGTATATAAGAGGGTTAGTGGGAGCGCACTGACAGTGGTTGTCCTATCAAATAACGATAATATGTCATTTCTTGAAAATGAAATTCCCATAAAATAATCGATGAAAGCTTGGCTTTCGTGAAAATTCTCCATAGAATTCTTGGGAGAAACAACCTTTATTCTAGGAATAAAGATCTACTGCGATAGATTTAAAGTTGTTAAAACTCTCCGAGAAATTCGTACATTGAAGAAATATACGTAACCTGGTGTCTCATACGCTTTGAGCATATGGATTCACAAACAGGACAATCCAAGTGATAGTCACTGGATTGATATTAAGAACATCCGTTAGTATCTTAGAGAACTAAGGATGCTGTCTTAAACTATGGAGAATGAGAACTTGAAGTGACTGGGATCACTGCTGCAAGTTTCCTAACCGATAAAAACGACTATAAGTCGCAAATGGTACTATACAGTTTGAATAACGGAACAGTGAGCTGGAAATATTCCATACAATATACTATTACCGAATAAACAACAAATGCGGGTAATTGCTACAGCTGAGGCAGCAATAGAAGCCATTTGGGTCGATAATAAATCTAATTAGATTAGATATAGTTCTGTTAGCAGCTGGGCTAGGCGTCAGCACTGGCTAAAGAATTAACGGTCTCATCAACGATCCAAATATATACTTCGACTATTTATCTGATTCGTTTGGATCATACATCTTGGCGATGTGATAATCATATAAATCGTATCAGACGATAATCATGCAAATCCGCTGACGAAAGCCTTTCTTCAGCAATTTGAACGAACCGTACATAGTTCGGGTGTTAGACACTCGAGTGACTGGCTATAGGCCCAGTGGGAGATTGTTGGACAGTTATGACCCATAGCGTCACTATTTGTATAAATCATGGTGTTGTTGTATAAATTAACTATGTGACAAAGGAGATTGCTTTCTTATCATTTGTGATTAGATCACCTAGATGTATAAGTGATAGGAGGTCCTTATGATTAGTACCTGGATTGAGATGATATGAGACAGTATCAGTCCAAGAAGGTATAATCGTTAAATATCCCTAGTCAGAGTATTGTCGAGATTGGACATCGATAAATGCGTAAAAGACTAGTATTACACTTATGCGTGTTATGTGATATCAAACAGCATAGTTCTCATATATTTGGGTATTGGATACTCATGCAAGTGTAATAGGAGGTTGTGTTTTACCGATGGTACGGAAAACAGCTTCGCTCTAGATAGACCCCCTCAGAATTCCATTGGTAGTATGACTATGTGTCTATGGAAGTCCGACATCAGGGTAGGTGTATTTGGTCTTAACCTGAGACTTGCACTGCTAATCTTACGACTATTAATATACTTTGGTTTTGGTCATCCATGGCTTTAACCGGTTCTGTGTACTCCTCTGCTGGGTATATTGAGAATCGTAGTGTGTTGGGTGTGATGTCAAGACGGAAGTATCACTCCAGTCATAGTGGAGATGATGTCACGTAGGATACGGAACTGGTGCTCTTAAATGTTGCAGCTATCGGGATATTATGACTAGGTCATGTATATCCGATTATAGAGACTAGTTACCAGACATCCGACATGTGCTTCGTACGGGGCAGACATAGCTCCAGCCCCAGGCCTAGCACGTGACAGTTCGATACTGGATCGACATACACAATACTACGTATACTACGCCTGACATAGATCACTTATTCATGTATGCATGTTTCTGAAGAATTGGGTAGGCATGGCGCTTTGCTAGAGGCCAACCTTGTCTTGTAAATCGGTAAAACGTATTACTTGGTACGTACGTATTTGGATAGTTCGATAATCGTATTTACTGCCAAAATATCCAGGGATCTCATGGGCCGCTTCCCGAAGATTCACCGATGACGTATGACTCGCACTTTATTAATCTGGGATTAATTAGATAAGAGAGAAAATTAATCTGGGATTAATTACGGAGATATTTTATCTGGAAAAAATATCATTTAAAGAGAGATAACGATTAATTTGGAATTAATCGATAATTAATATATTCGATATATTAAACGAAATTGGATTTCGACACAGAATTAAAATTAGATTTTAATTCGGGAGAACGGATTAATTTAGAATTATTTCATTAGCGACGTGAATAGTAATTATGCTTGGGATGATTATTTAATTAAATTAGATTTAATTACATCGCGACTTAAATTCGTTAATTTGGAATTAGCGAACCCGAGCCCGGGATTGTTGCAAGCGCATTCGCATTTAGAATTCGAGTGCGGCACGCAAGTCAAATCAAGCGTCAAATCGCTAGTCACTTCAAGCATCAAATCACTTATCACTTTGAGTGATGTGACTTGACAACTTGATTGATGTGATGTCTAGTCACTTTGAGTGACTTGACAACTTGTCATGAATAGTAATAGATGTGATGTGAATAGTGATGTGTGGGGCGAGAGTGGCTTGGAGTAGAGTTTGTTTACCTTCCAAAGAGGGGGGGTTAGGGATTAAGAGATTGGAATCTTTGAATAGAGCGGCTATTGTTACGCACATTTGGTTCATTTGTTCTGGCCAAGTTTCTTCTTGGTCGAATTGGGTTCAGTCTTATTTGTTGAGGGGGAGAAGTTTTTGGGAGGTGCCTTGCCCTACAGATTGATTGTTCTTGGAGTTGGCGTAAGATTTTGGAGCTTCGTTCCTGGTCCCGGCGATGAATGAGAGTTAGTATTGGGAATGGTGAGAAGACTTTATTGTGGTTTTATTTTTGGCATCCTATGGGTCCGATTGTGGATTCGTTGGGTGAGATACGCCATCTTCTTGTTCGGCTGTCTTTTGCCGCGTCACTTTACCATTTATGGAGGGAGAGGAATGCCCGCACTCATGATGCGCCTCTTCGGCATGTTTCTGTCCTGCTTAGTGATATTGTTTTTGATGTTCAGAATCCTGCTGGCTTTTTACGGAAGGTGAATCCATCTTATGACAATAAATGGCTTTATCCTAGCACTTGCCCGATGACATTTTCTGTTGATCTTCTTTTGCTTGTGGCTTTTCGGCTTTTCTTCTAGGAGGGCATGTCCTCTCTAGTTGTCTAGGGTATGCCCCTTTGCTCTTGTATAATTTTCTTTTGGTTATACACTTACTTTATCCGGAAAAAAAAAGGTGGAGACGATTCTCCGTTCTTTCCTTTGGAAGGATAATGACCTCACCTCTTCTGGGGCGAGAGTGGCTTGGAGTAGAGTTTGTTTACCTACCAAGGAGGGGGGTTGGGGAATAAGAGATTGGAATCTTGGAATAGAACAGCTATTGTTAAGCACATTTGGTTCCTTTATTCTGGCCAGGTTTCTTCTTGGTCGAATTGGGTTCAGTCTTATTTGTTGAGGGGGAGAAGTTTTTGGGAGGTGCCTTGCCCTACAGATTGCTCTTGGAGCTGGCGTAAGATTTTAGAGCTTCGTTCTCTGTCCCGGCGGCGGATGAGAGTTACGATTGGGAAAGGTGTGAAGACTTTATTGTGGTTTGATTTTTGGCACCCTATAGGTCCAATTGTGGATACGTTGGGTGAGAGAGTGATTTATGACTCTGGCTTGGATAGGATGGCTAAAGTTGCTTCCATTATTTCTGATTCTTCTTGGCGATGGCCCCCATCTAGGTCTGCCGCCGTTGTTGATCTGGCTCGGGCCCATCTTTCGAATCCTTCTAGCTTGAGGGAGAATGAGCTGGTTTGGGTGGATGATAGTAGAGGGAGATTTTCAGTGGATAGTGCCTAGAATGCTATGCGGTCAAGGGGAACCTTGGTGCATTAGTTTCGAGTTGTTTGGTTCCCGGAAGGCTATTCCCCGCCATTCTTTTTGCTTTAGATGTCTATTTAGGGATGCCTTTGTACTCAGGATAGTTTGATGAGGTTTGGTATCTCTGCTTGCTTGCGATGTATTCTCTGTCGTTGTTCTAGTGAGGATATTGATCATATTTTCTTCCAGTGCTCATTCTCTTCTAAGAACTGGTCGAATGTACTGGCTATGTGTGGGTTAGATTGGAGTTTCCGAGATTGGCTTCAGACTGTTGAGTGGATGTGTCAATTTTCTGACTACTCTTTACGTCATCCTCTTGTTCGATTGTCCTTTGCCGCGTCAGTTTACCATTTATGGGGGGAGAGAAATGCCCGCACTCATGATGCACCTCTTCGGCCTGTTTCTTTTTTTTTTTGGATAAAGTAAGTATTATAACCAAAAGAAGACTATACAAAGAGCAAAGGGGCATACCCCAGGCAACTAGAGACAAGCTCTCCTAAAAGAAAAGCCGAAAGGCTACAAGTAAAAGATCAACAGAAGATGTCATCAGGCAAGTGCCACGAAAGGTGAAGCCATTTATTGTCATAAGATGGTATCACCTTACGTAAAAAGCTAGCACGATTCCGAACATCAAAAACAATATCATAAAGAAGAGCAGAAACAGGCCGAATAGGCATATCATGAGTACGAGCATTCCTCTCCCTCCAAATATGATAACTGACGCTGTAAAAGACAGACGAACCAGAAGGTGACGTAGAGAAGCATCGGTGAACTGACATAACCACTCAACAGTCTGACTCCAATCTCGGCGTCTCCAGTCTAACCCACACATAGCCAGTACAGACGACCAGACCCTCGAAGAGAAGAGGCACTGGAAGAAAAGATGATCAATGTCCTCACATGAACAACCACAGAGAATACAACGCGAGCAAGCAGAGATGCCAAACCTCACCAAACTATCCTGAGTACAAAGGCCTCCCTGAATAGACATCCAAAGTAGAAGGGAATGGCGGGGAATAGCCTTCTGGAACCCAACAACTCGAGACCAATACAGCAAGGTTCCCCTTACCCGCATGGCATTCTAGGCACTATCCACAGAAAATATCCCACTCCTATCATCCTCCCAAACCAGCACATCCTCCTTCAAACTAGAAGGAGACGGAAGATGGGACTGAGCCAAATCAACAAGGGCATCAGACCTAGAAGGGGGCCAATGCCAAGCAGAACCGGAGATAATGGAAGCAACTGTGGCATCCTATCCAAGCAAGAGTCATAAATCACTCTCTCACCCAACGTGTCCACAATCGGGCCCAGAGGATGCCAATAATCAAACCTTAATAAAGTCTTCTCACCATTCCCAATCCTAACTCTCATCCGCCGCCGGGACCAAGAACGAAGCTCCAAGAGCTTACGCCAACTCCAAGAACAGTCACTAGGACAAGGGACCTCCCAAAAACTTCTCCCCCTCAACAAGTAAGAGTGAACCCAATTCGACCAAGAGGAAACCTGGCCAGAACAAAGAAACCAAATGTGCTTAACAATAGCCGCTCTATTCCAAGAATCCAAACTCTTAATCCCCAGCCCCCTCCTTTAGAGGTAAACAAACTTTACTCCAAGCCACTCTCGCCCCAGAAGAGGTGAGCGCACTACCTTTCCAAAAGAAAGAACGCAGAATCGTCTCCACCTTCCTAACAACAGACTTAGGAGAAAGAATAGTCAGGAAGGAAATGCTCTCAACTTCCCTTCCCCATCTCGGCGATTCCCGTCCTTTTCGTCGTGAGCCTTAAACACAGTACTGCCTTCTTCTCTACCCTTTTCTTTTGCTTTTGCACTGCCCCTCTTTTTCTTCTATTTCTCTCAGATCTGCCTGTGGTCGACTTGATCTTTGCTTTCCATCGCCGCTCCTCCTTTCCCTGACCATTCCGAATCTGCCTCTTTCCATCTCCTCTTGCCCCGACGCTCTTGTTATGCCGGCCTCTAACCTGCCTGTTTTGGGTCCGGCTTTCGGCCTCCGTCGTTCTGTGGGGGGTCGGCTGGCCGTCAGATCTGTTGACCGTCTGGCTCCTTCTCCGTCCATTGAAGCTCCTTCAACGATTGTATCTGTTCCGGTAAGCTCTCTTGCTCCTTGTTCTTCGGCTGTTGTGAGCGCTCACGTGTCTGTCCCCTCAACCGAGTTTGGATCTAGGTTGGACCTTGCATCTTGTGGTAACACCCTTGTCTGCCGGTACTTCTTCTTTGGCGCCGGTGCCTTTGAAGCCGTCTTCTCAGCCCTGTGTCTCTCGGCTTTTGACTTCTTCGGGAATTGCTACTATTGTTCTCGGTAAGTCGCCCAGGGTTACTTCTCCTCCTGGTTCTGTTTCAAAGCCGGTCGTGGTTTCTGGCCTGGATTTGGTTGGGGTTAGTAAGGAGATGAAGTCATCGGTAGTGGATGTATCGATTGTTGCAAGGACTGTGAATGGTGTAACTGAGATTGGTGAGGGGTTAATGGCCTCGGTAGTGGCAGTTGATGCATGGACTGTTTTTGGTAAGGGGCAGCATGCTGTCCAATTGACAGGGGTTAATGATTCTGGTGATGTTTTGGTGAAGGAGACGAAGCCCTCGGCAGTGGATTTTCATCTGTTGTAGGGACTGTGTATGGTGTAACTCAGATTGGTGTTGATTTGGTGAATGGTTCTCAACCGGCTGTGGTTTCAGGCCGTGGTTGTTGCTGGAATATCTGTTGGTGAGGAGTTGATGGCCTCGGAAGTGGTAGTTGATGTAGGTACTGGTTTTGTGAATGGTTCACAATTGGATATAGCTAGTGACCGTGATGTTACTGGGTTAATTGTTTGTGAGGAATTACCTTCGGCAGTAGCTACATCTGCTGCACGGACTGTGAATGGTGTTGTTTTGGGGCAGTATGTTGCCCAGTTGACAGGTTGTAGTGTGAATGGTGATGCTTTGGGAGTGAGACAGACTGCTGTGCCTGAGGTTCCTGCAGTTGTCAAGGGGGGTTTTTCTGGCTGCCCTAAGAGTTATGCTACCGCATTGAATGGTCTTATAGGAGTTGATCCGGTTGATCCGTCAAGTTTTTCAACCGCTTTTATTATATCAAACCTAATATTATTGATGGTGAGGTTGTTGTATGCCCCCCTGCTGAAGTTATTGCAGAAGGTAGTGTGTACTGGCGGAGTACTCTAGTGGGTTACTTTGTGGGGAGAAAGCTTCCCTTTCAAACTGTCAACTCTATTGCTCACAAGTTATGGGGAAGGCTAGGTTTGCTGGAGGTTCTTACCTCCGATAATGGTTTCTTTTTGTTTAGATTTAAGAGCCTTCAAGAGGCTAGTGCGGTGTTGGACGGAGCCCCTTGGCATATGGCTAATAGACCATTGGTTCTCAAACTTTGGCATCCTGATTTGTCTTTGACTAAGGAGGACTTGTTCAAGGTTCCGGTCTGAATCAGACACTTTGATCTTCCTTTTACTTTATGGACGGCGAAAGGGATCAGTTGTGTGGCTAGTGTAGTTGGGAGACCTCTCATGCTGACCATATTACCCTTTCCAGGAAACGGCTCAGTTTTGCTCGTGTTTGTGTTGAGATTGATGTTCGAAACCCCCTTGTCGAGGAGATTGTTTTCCCAACCCTAATGGCACTAAGGTTCCTATCAGGGTTGAGTTTGAATGGGTGCCTGTGAAATGTTCCACTTGTGAAGTTTTTGGTCATTCAGTGATTTATTGCCCTAAAAAGGCTCCTAGTAGTGAGGTCAATAAACCTTCTCAGTCCGGTTTTCCCAAGCCATCTATTCCGTCCATGGGTAAAGATGCTAAGGTTGTCACTCCTAAGGTTCAGGGGGGTGCCTGGATCCCGGTCACCAAAAAGAAGAAAAGGGAGTGACCACCCATGTTAGTTCGATTGGTGTTATGCCTCAGGATATTGACAGGCCTCTTGATTTGGGTGAGTGTTCTTCTAATGGGTTGGATTCGACTCTGGTTACTCCTTCTTTACCTGTGGTTCCTCCTGAGTTAGTTTCTCTGTGAGACAGATGGAAATATGAAAGGTGAGTGTTCCCTTGCTTCTTCACATCTTGTTGAGGATTTACCTAAACTTGATTCAGCTGTGTGCTCGCCTTCTGTAGCCTATGATTCGGCTACTCCCATGGTTAACAGTTTGGCTAATAAGGCTATTGACTCTCTGGATTTGAAGAAATTGACTTATGGTAACAAATCTAGAAAGGGCTCTGGTAGTTAGAGGAGTCAGAAACGTCAGTCCCCTAGGGGGGGTTGTCGACGCTAATATGTTGGGTTTGGCTCTATTCTTCTCTGTTTTTATGATTTTTGGTTGTTGGAATACTCGAGGTCTCAATTACCCATTAAAACATGCTGAAGTTAGGAGGTTTCTTTGTGATGAGAAGCTCTCGTTGTGTGGTTTAGTTGAAACTAAGGTTAAGGAGGTTAATTTTATGAATGTCTCTCGTGTGATTAATCCTTCATGGAAATTTTTCTGTCACTCTGATATTAGCCCGTTTGGTCGTATCTGGGTTTGTTGGAACCCTAGTGACATTGATGTTAACATCATTCATTCTTCTGCTCAAGTTATTCACAGTAGTGTGACTCTCATATTTCTGGGAAATGGAATTGTTTAGTTTCGGTGGTTTATGGTGATTGTAACTATGAGAAGCGTCGGGATCTTTGGGTTGACCTGATTTCTAGTGGTAGTGTTTTTGATGATTCCCCGTGGCTTGTTTTGGGAGACTTCAATGCCATCCGCTCTCCGACTGAGCATTATGGTGGGTCTGTGGCTTGGCCTGCTTGGAAACGATTTGGGGCTGTTGTTTGGGTCAGGCGGGGTTGGATGATCTTCAGTTCTCTGGTTGTCAGTTTACTTGGTTTAATAAGCAGATTCAGTCTCCTATTTGGCGTAAGTTGGACCGTGTTCATGTTAATTTGTCTTGGGAGTGTCTCTTCCCGGGTTCATCTGCCCGCTTTCTTCCTCCCCGGATTTCTGATCATTCTCCTATGGTAGTTACGCTTGCAGAGCTCCCTAAGAGGAAATCCCCTTTAAGTTCTTTGAGTTCTGGGCTGATCATCCTGACTTCCTCTCTGTTGTGGCTAGGGCGTGGGATATGGATGTTCTTGGTACTCCGATGTTCCGTTTATGTTGTAAGCTGAAGAGTGTTAAGTTGGCTTTGAAGAAATTTAATGTCGAGCATTTCTCTAAGATTCCTTGTCAAGTTTTGGAGATTAGGAAGGAGTTGGACAGAGTGCAGTGTGCTTTACAGGACTCCCCTAGTGACTCTGCTCTGCTAGCTAAAGAAGCTAGTCTTTCGTTACGGTATGGAGATCTGAGTCGGGCTGAAGAAGGCTTCAATAGACAGAAATCTCGTGTTCAATGGCTTAACCTTGGGGGTCAGAATACTAAATTCTTCTTTACCGCTATGAAAAGCTTTCACGGTAGGAGCAAGATTACTGCTATAACTAAGGAGGATGGGACCCGTGTGGAGGATGATGTTTTGGTTAGAGATGAGGTTGTTTCTTTTTTTGAGACCCTTTTAGGTCCTCAGCAAGGTCAGCAGGAATTTGATAGGGTAGCCCTTCATTCTGCTATTACTAGACATGTGACTGCTGAGCAGAGTGAGGCTCTCTCCCGGGAGGTTTCGGATGAGGAGATCAAGGCTGTCTTGTTCGCCTTGAAGGACAACAAGGCTCCAGGCCCAGATGGGTTTAATTCGGGTTTCTTTAAGAAGTCTTGGGATATTGTGGGGTATGATGTCCTTTGTGCTATTCACTCCTTCTTTTCCTCTGGGCGTCTCTTTAGGCATGTTAATGCTACTTCTATTGCTCTGATTCCTAAGATCCCTAACCCTTCCCAGGTTAAGGATTATAGGCCTATTTCTTGTTGTAACACTATTTACAAGTGTATTGCTAAGCTTATTGCGAACAGGATCAAGGTTATCCTTCATTCTGTAATCAGTCATAATCAATCTACTTTTGTTGCGGGAAGGCGTATCAGTGACAATATTCTTTTGAGACAGGAATTGGTTCGGAATTATCACCTGACTGGTGATTCCCCGAGATGTGCTCTTAAGATTGATTTGATGAAAGCTTATGACACTGTTCGTTGGGATTTCGTGGTTGAGGTTTTACGGTCTGTTGGTATTCTAGAGAGGATGGTGGGTTGGATTCAGGAGTGCATGACTTCTACTAGGTTCTCTGTTTCTATTAATGGAGAGTTGCATGGTTTTTTCTCTGGGGGTCGTGGGTTGCGACAAGGTGAACCTATGTCTCCTTATCTTTTTGTCTTGGCTATGGAAGTTCTGTCAGGTCTTCTTCGTAATACGGCTACTAATCCGGATTTCAAGTTCCACTGGCGGTGTTCTAAGGACCGTCTTACTCATCTCTGCTTTGCGGATGACCTTATGATTTTTTGTAAAGCTGATGCGTCCTCGGTTTCCTTGATCAAGGATTATCTCGGGCAGTTCAGTGGTTTCAGGTTTATTCCCGAACCTAGTTAAAAGTCATTTATTCTCTTCTGGTATCTCTCCTACCCTTCTAGGCCATCTGCGTCCTATTTTGGGTTTCCTAGTTGGGACTCTTCTGGTGCGGTATTTGGGTGTCCCTTTGATCTCTACCAAACTCCGGGCCTCAGATTGTGCTTCTCTTATGGACCATATTGTTATGCGTGCTAAAAGTCAGAGTAGTAAGTTTCTCTCTTATGCGGGTCGGCTTCAACTTATTAAATCTGTTTTGTTCTCCATTCAAGTTTATTGGTCTTCCTTATTTATTCTTCCTAAGTCTGTTGTTAGGAAGGTGGAGACGATCCTGCGCTCTTTCCTTTGGAAAGGTAGTGCGCTCACCTCTTCTGGGGCCAGAGTGGCTTGGAGTAAAGTTTGTTTACCTCTTAAGGAGGGGGGGCTGGGGATTAAGAGTTTGGATTCTTGGAATAGAGCGACTATTGTTAAGCACATTTGGTTCCTTTGTTCCGCCAGGTTTCCTCTTGGTCCAATTGGGTTCACTCTTATTTATTGAGGGGGAGAAGTTTTTCTGGGAGGTCCCTTGTCTTAGTGATTGCTCTTGGAGTTGGCGTAAGATCTTGGAGCTTCGTTCTTGGTCCCGGCGGCGGATGTGAGTTAGGATTGGGAATGGTGAGAAGACTTTATTGTGGTTTGATTATTGGCATCCTCTGGGCCCGATCATGGACACGTTGGGTGAGAGAGTGATCTATGACTCTGGCTTGAATAGGATGGCCACAGTTGCTTCCATTATCTCTGGTTCTGTTTGGCGGTGGCCCCCTTCTAGGTCTGCTACCCTTGTTGATTTGGCTCAGTCCCATCTTTCGTCTCCTTCTAGTTTGAGGGAGGATGTGCTGGTTTGGGAGGATGATAGGAGTGGGAGATTTTCTGTGGATAGTGCCTGGAACGCCAAGCGGGCAAGGGGAACCTTGCTGCATTGGTCTCGAGTTGTTTGGTTCCGGAAGGCTATTCCCCGTCATTCCTTTCTTCTTTGGATGTCTATTCAGGGAGGCCTCTGTACCAGGATAGGTTGATGAGGTTAGGCATCTTTGCTTGTTCGCGCTGTATTCTCTGTGGTTGTTCAAGTGAGGACATTGATCATCTTTTCTTCCAGTGCCTCTTCTCTTCGAGGGTCTGGTCGTCTGTTATGGCTATGTATGGGTTAGATTGGAGACGCCAGGATTGGCGTCAGACTGTTGAGTGGTTATGTCAGTTCTCCGATGCTTCTTTACGTCACCTTCTGGTTCGGCTGTCTGTTGCAGCTTCAGTCTACCATATTTGGAGGGAGAGGAATGCTCGCACTCATGATTTGCCTCTTCGGGCTATTTCTGCTCTTCTTTATGATATTGTTTTTGATGTTCGGAATCGTGCTAGCTTTTTACGTAAGGTGAAACCATCTTATGACAATAAATGGCTTCACCTTTCGTGGCATTTGCCCGATGACATCTTCTGTTGATTTTTTCTTGTAGCCTTTCGGCTTTCTTCTAGGTGGGCTTGCCCTCTCTAGTTGCCTGGGGTATGCCCTTTGCTCTTTGTTTTAGTTTTCTTTTGGTTATAATACTTACCTTATCCAAAAAAAAAAACAAACTTAGGAAGAATAAATAAGGAAGACCAATAACTTGAATGGAGAACAAAACAGACTTAATAAGCTGAAGCCGACCCGCATAAGAGAGAAACTTACTACTCCAACTCTTAGCACGCATAACAATACGATCCACAAGAGAAGCACAATCTGAGGCCCGGATTTTAGAAGAGATCAAAGGGACTCCCAAATACCGCACTAGAAGAATCCCTACTTGGAATCCCAAAACATGACGCAGATGGCCTTGAAGGGTAGAAGAGATACCAGAAGAGAAGAAATGACTTTTAGCTGGATTCGGGATTAAACCTGATAAACCACTTAACTGCCCGAGACAATCCTTGATCAAGGAAACCGAGGATACATTGCTTTACAAAAATCATAAGGTCCTCCGCAAAGCAGAGATGAGTAAGACGGTCCTTAGAACACCGCCAGTGGAACTTGAAACCCGGATTAGTAGCCATATTACGAAGAAGACCTGACAGAACTTCCATAGCCAAAACAAATAGATAAGGAGACATAGGATCACCTTGTCGCAACCCACGACCCCCAGAGAAAAAACCATGCAACTCTCCATTAATAGACACAGAGAACCTAGTAGAAGTCATACACTCCTGAATCCAACCCACCATCCTCTCTGGAATACCAATAGTCCGCAAAACCTCAACCAAGAAATCCCAACGAACATGTCATAAGCTTTCATCAAGTCAATCTTAAGAGCACATCTCGAGGAACCGCCAGTCCTGTGATAATTCCGAACCAATTCCTGACTCAAAAGAATATGTCACTGATACGCCTTCCCGCAACAAAGCAGATTGATTATGACTGATCACAGATGGAAGGATAACCTTGATCCTATTCGCAATAAGCTTAACAATACACTTGTAATAGTATTACTACAGAAATAGGCCTATAATCCTTAACTTGGGAAGGTTAGGAATCTTAGGAATCAGAGCAATAGAAGTAGCATTAACCTGCCTCAAGAGACGCCCAGAGGAAAAGAATGAGTGAATAACACAAAGGACATCATTCCCCACAATATTCCAAGACTTCTTAAAGAAACCCGAATTAAACCCATCTGGGCCTGGAGCCTTATTGTCCTTCAACGCGAACAAGACAACCTTAATCTCCTCATCTGAAACCTCCCGGGAGAGAGCCTCACTCTGCTCAGGAGTCACATGTCTAGTAATAGCAAATTGAAGGGCCACCCTATCAAAATCCTGCTGACCTTGCTGAGGACCTAAAAGGGTCTCAAAAAAAAGAAACAATCTCATCTCTAACTAAAACATCTCCTCCACACGGGTCCCATCCTCCTTAGTTATAGCAGTAATCTTGCTCCGACCGTGAAAACTTTTCATAGCGGTAAAGAAGAATTTAGTATTCTGATCCCCAAGGTTAAGCCACTGAACACGAGATTTCTGTCTATTGAAACCTTCCTCAGCCCGACTCAAATCTCCATACCGTAACGAAAGACTAGTTTCTTTAGCTTACTAGAGTCATTAGGGTAGTCCTGTAAAGCACACTGCACTCTATCCAACTCCTCCTCTAATCTCTAAAACTTGACACGGAATCTTAGACAAATGCTCAACATTAAATTTCTTCAATGCCAACTTAACACACTCTTCAGCTTACCACATAAACGGAACATCGGAGTACCATGACATCCATATCCCCGCCCTAGCCACAACAGAGAGAAAATCAAGATGATCAACCCAGAACTCAAAGAACTTAAAGGGGATTTTCCTCTTAGGGAGCTCTGCAAGCTTAACTACCATAGGAGAATGATTAAAATCTGGGGAGGAAGAAAGCGGGTAGAAGAACCCGGGAAGAGACACTCCCAAGAAGAATTAACAAGAACACGGTCCAACTTACGCCAAATAGGAGACTGAATCTGCTTATTAAACCAAGTAAACTGACAACCAGAGAACTGAAGATCATCCAACCCAGCCTGTCCCAAACAGCAGCCCAAATCGTCTTTCCAAGCAGGCCAAGCCACAGACCCACCATAATGCTCAGTCGGAGAGCGGATGGCATTGAAGTCTCCCAAAACAAGCCACGGGGAATCATAAAAAACACTACCACTAGAATCAGGTCAGCCCAAAGTTCCCGACGTATCTCGTAGTCACACTCACCATAAACCACCGAAACTACACAATTCCACTTCCCAGAAATATGAGTCACACTACAATGAATAACTTGAGCTGAAGAATGAATAATGCTAACATTAATGTCACTAAGGTTCCAACAAACCTAGATACGACCAAACGGGCTAATATCAGAGTGGTAGAAAAACTTCCATGAATGATTAATCGTACGAGAGACATTCATAAAATTAACCTCTTTTAACCTTGGTTTCAACTAAACCACACAACGAGAGCTTCTCATCACAAAAAAACCTCATAACTTCAGCATATTTTAATGGGTCATTGAGACCCCCGAGTATTCCAACAACCAAAAATCATTAAAACAGAGAAGAAAATAGCCAAACCCAACAAATCAGCATCGATGACCCCCCCAGGGGACTGCCGTTTCTGACTCCTCTTACCACCAGAACCCTTTCTAGATTGGTTACCATAAGCCAATTTCTTTATATCCAGAGAGTTGAGCGCACACAACAACCAAAGAACAAGGACCAAGAGAGCTCATCGGAACTGACGAAGATCCTGAGAACACTGAACGAGAAACTTCAACGGATGAAGGAACAGATGGAGCCATACGGTCAACAGATCTGACGGCCAACCGACCCCCCACAGAACGATGAGGGGCCCAAAACCGGTCCCAAAATAGGCAGGTTAGAGACCGGCATAACTAGAGCACGGGGGCAAGAGAAGATGGAAAGAGGCAGATTCGGTAAGGGTCAAGGATATAGGAGGAAAGGCGAATGGATAACAAAGTTCAGGTTAAAAAAAAACGAATGGGTGGGTAAAAAACATGGTATACGAAGACAAAAGGTATACGAAAAGGAAGAAAATAGAACAGTTAAAGGGAATGTGAATCCATCTTATTTTTGATATTATTATAAGATGGATCGGCCTGTTTCTGTCATGCTCAGTGATATTATTTTTGATGTTCGGAATCGTGCTAGCTTTTTACAGAAGGTGAATCCATCTTATGACAATAAATGGCTTCACCTATCCTGGCACGTGCCTGATGACATTTTCTGTTGATCTTCTTTTGCTTGTAGCCTTTCGACTTTTCTTCTATGAGGGCTTGTCCTCTCTAGTAGTTTGGGGGTATGTCCATTTGCTCTTGTATAGTTTTATTTGGTAAATACACTTACCTTATCCAAAAAAAAGTGGCAACTTGAGCGTGACAAAGAGAGAGCGAAAGGAACACCACCTGGGGTGAGACTAGTGAGAGTGATGTATCTGGTGAGAAAAATAAGGCCAAGGCCGTGGGAGTTCCCAGGGGAGTGTGAGTGAACATGAAGGGGAAACAAAAAGGGAGAGTTAAAAAAAGTTCTACAATGAGGTGATGGGTGAGGGAGGAAGCGAGGAAAGCATTCAAGTGACAAGAAACTCACTAGGATGCGAAATCCAGCAAACCCCAAGTATTTTTCTTTAAGCCCCAAGAACCTTAATCAATTGATTTTGTAAAACAAAACCCATCCAAGATCAGCCCTAAACCACCATGAAACATTGCCCATGATAACTCAAAACATGAAATCATGTGTTTTGCTAGCAAATGGAGACGCCACTAAGTTTGCTAAACTTAGATTAGTCGATTCAAACTTGAAAAGGGGAATCCCTCCCTTACAAGAAATTCGGCCTAGCCAAAGCAAAAGCTTATATGTTTTCTTACAAATTTCGTGGTTAACCTAAAATGAAGAAGAAGGCAAGTTTAAATAGTGTTACAAAAGAAACCCTAAAAGCATAAAGACAATAATGCCCCTAAATTCGAAATTACAAAAATGCTAAAGTCTTTAAGTCTTCAAAGGTCTATAAAGCTTCAATCAGAACTGATTTGGGCCCTCTCCATTGAAGCCCACATGTGTCTCTATTTGTTTGTTGCAATCAGCCATTAAACTCTGAACTAATCCTGCCATTGCTTCTCTGAGTCTTTTGGTCTTCTGTCTTGTAATTGGCCCTTCCGGTACTTGTAATGGGTCTATTGTATTATTGGCCATGTCCTTTGATGCTTCACGAGTGGCCTGGATCATGTCATTCCCTCCCTCTTGAAAAGGATTCGACCTCGAATCTGTACCTGAATCAAAAGGAGTTAAGTCAAAAACATTAAATGTAGCAGACACATTATACTTACCCTGTAAATCCAGCTTGTATGCATTGTCATTAATCCGTTCCAAGACTTGAAATGGACCATCCCCTCTCGGTTGTAGCTTAGATTTACGTTGTTCAGGAAATCTCTCCTTGCGCATGTGTACCCAAACCCAATCTCCAGGCTGAAATAGCACACGCTTTCTTCCTTTTTAGCATGAGAAGCATATTGCTCATTCTTTCTGTATGTGCTCTCTTGCTTTCTCATGTATATGCTTCACCAAATCGGCTTTCCTTTTCCATCTAACCTCGCATGCTCATCAACAGGCAATGGTAATAAATCTAATGGAGTTAGTGGCTGAAAAACCATAAACAATTTCAAATGGTGAGTAAGATGTAGAGGAATGAATACTACGATTATATGCAAATTCAACAAAAGACAAACAGTTCTCCCAAGTTTTTAAGTTCTTATTGATAATAGTACGCAATAACTGAGTCAAAGTCCTATTAACAACCTCGGTTGGCAATCAGTTTGGGGTGGCAAGTAGTAGAATACAAAAAGTTTAGTTCCCAACTTACCCCTAAAACTTTCCAAAAGTGACTAAGGAATTACCATCACGATCTGAAACTATACTTCGTGACCCATGGAGTCGTACACTTCTCTAAGAACAAGTCAGCAATGTTAGTGGCACCATCAGTTTATGAATGCTATAAAGTGTGTCATCTTACTGAACCTATCAACCACTACAAAGATTGGAATCTCTACCCTTCCTAGTCCTAGGTAAACCCAATATAAAGTCCATCGATATATCTACCCATGTGACATGATCCAGGCCGACAACAAACCAAAGGACGCATTACAAGTGCCAGAAGGGCCAATTACGAGGCAGATGACCAAAAGACTTAGAGAAGCAATGGCGGGATTAGTTCAGAGTTTTATGGTCGACTGCAACAAACAAATAGAGATGCATGTGGCTTTGGATGGAAAGGGCCCAAAACCATTTCACTTGGCCCAAATCAGTTTAGAATAAAGCTTCCTAGGCATTTGAAGACTTAAAGACTTGATATTTGTGTAATTTCGTTTTTAGGGGCATTGTTGTCTTTATGCCTTAGGGTTTCTTTTTGTAACACTATTTAAGCTTACTTTCTTCTTCATTTGAGAACCAACGAAATTTGTAAACTCAAAAGCTTAAAGCTTTGGCTATGGCCGAATTCTTGTAAGGGAGGGATTCCCCTTTTCAAGTTTGAATCGACTTATCTAAGTTTGGCAAACTTAGTGGCGTCTCCATTTGCTAGCAAAAACACTACAAGGATTCATCTTAAGGGTCTCAAGGGCAAGTTCTTTGTGGGTCTTCTTTGTGGCCTTGGAAGGGTTTTGTTCCTACAAAATCAAATTCGCGGTTCTTGGGGTTCTGTCCGTTGCTTGGGGTTTACTTGGATTTCGAATCTAAGTGGGTTTCTTGTCATTTGGTATCAGAGCTCAGGGTTCCAAGGTCTGATTTTTCTATCTTTCCTTTTGTTTGATTCTGTTTTTATTTTGTTCTTTGTTATTTTCGTTTCAGTTCTTGTTGGATCTTGTTTCTGTTTTGTTTTTGTTCATATTCTGGATCTGGTTTTGTTGTGAAGCATATTCTGGATCTGGTTTTGTTGTTCTGCATATCAGTTCATCTTTATCTTTTTCCAGTTCTGGGCTTCTGTTCTGTTCTTCCTATCAGTTCGTCATAGTCATTCTGTCTTTAGCATATGTTTAAGAAATAAGCATGTTCTTGGCGGCTGTGTGTTTTGTTTCTAAACCCTAGTGAAGTCTGAAATCAGACCCTGAAATCTTAGCTTCTGAAATCAGACCTAAAACGTAACCTTTGAAATCTGCCTCTGAAATCAGACTCTGAGTTCAGACCTTGAAACTTAACCATTGAATCAGACTCTGAGATCAGACCCTGAAACTTAACATGAATCAGCCTCTGAAATCAGACCATGACCAGTAACCTCTGAAATTAGCCTCTGAGATCAGACTCTGAAACTTAGCCTCTGAAATCAGACCCAGACCAGTAGCCTCTGAATTCAGACCCTGACCAGTAACCTCTGAAAATTAGCCTCTGAATTCAGACCCTGAAATCAGACCCTTATTCGACTCTGAAATCAGACACTGACCAGCAGCCTCTGACTTCAGACCCTGGATTCAGACCCTCATCAGACTCTGAAATCAGGCTTTGAAAACCAGCCTCTGAAATCAGAACCTAAATCAGCCTCTGAAATCAGAACCACATTTATTAGCATCTGACGTTATCAAAAAAAAAAAGAGAAAAGGGACTTGAGTGATAGTGATCACTTGAGCGGGAAAAAAAAAAAACAAAAAAAACAAATTATTTTTTGTTGAATCTAGTTTGTTCCATATTATCATTTAGGTGCCCATGGAGGGTATTCCATCAAAATTTCTATAGAAGTGCCAAATTTTCTCCCGAAATTGCATACGACCGTGAATTTGCATGCTTTTTTTTTTTTCCATTGTGCTAATTGTTTACTCCTATTTCTAATTACTCTAGCTTAAGTATTATTGATTGAGTCTCCGTCATTACTATTCCTGTTCGCGTTTTGTTTTCCGCCTGCCTATATATATATATATATTATATATATATATATTGGGTCCGTTGTGTTCATGCTAGCTTGAGGACTACATTTGGTTTGTATTCTTGGATTGAGTGTGGTTCACATTTGAATTGAGGACGAACTCAAGAGTGGTAAAAGGCAGTGATTGTGAGCACAGTATCGGGTAAAAAAAGCAATAGAGTGCAAACACGAGTGGAGTGATATCATTCGAGTGTAAACACGTGAGATTGTGAGGATTTACATATTTGCTTTACTTTCTTGTTATTTCTAATCTGTTTGTTTAGTGTTGAGATGGCAGGTCTAACTACTGATGAAAAGCTTGAGGCTTTGGATAGGAAATTTACAGATATGATGGAGAACATGAATACTGCTTTGGAGAGATTGTCCAAGAGTGTAGAGAGTATTCAAACTGGTAGCGGTCCTAGAGTACCACCACCTCAGAATGTGCCACCTCGCCGTGTACCACCACAGTATGTACCACCAGATGAAGAAGAAGAAGCTGAAAATGAGTTTGATGATTCTGATGGTTTTGATGATGTGGAGGAGAGATTTCAGCCTGGGCATGATAGGAGGCCTAATAGGAGGTTTGATAGGAGGAATGATAGGAGGGATAGACGGTTTGATGATAGAGGTGCATTTGATGCCAGAAGAGGGGATTATGATGAGAGAGGATATGGTAGGCGAGGAGATGTAGATGGTGATCTAGGTAGCATCAAGATCAAGATACCAACATTCCAAGGCAAGAATGATCCTGAAGCTTATTTAGAATGGGAAAAGAAAATAGAATTGATTTTCAACTGTCATCACTACTCAGACGAGAAGAAGATCAGTCTGGCAGCAATTGAGTTTACCGATTATGCTATGATTTGGTGGGATCAGCTTGTCTCTACTCGGAGGAGAAACTATGAGAGACCGGTTCAGACGTGGGCAGAACTTAGAGGTCTCATGAGAAAAAGATTTATACCCAGCCATTACTATAGGGAGTTGTATCAGAAACTACAACATCTGTATCAGGGGGCCAAGAGTGTTGACTATTACACAGAGATGGAAGTTGCCATGATCAGGGCAAATGTAGTTGAGGATGCAGAAGCTACTATGGCACGGTTTCTAGGGGGCTTGAATAGAGAGATTGCAAACATGGTGGAGTTGCATCATTATGTTGATTTGGAGGATATGCTTCACATGGCTATCAAGATAGAAAGGCAACTCAAGAAAAAGTCAACATCCAGATTTGGTACTCAGGCTACTTCTGCATGGAAGGGAAATGGGTTCCGAATGAGAAGCGAGATGGAGGCTTTGACAAGCCTAGAGGCGAATTCAGTGGAGGCTTTAATAAGCCTAGGGCCGAACCTAGTGCCAAGGGTAAAGAGGCTGCAGAACGAGCAAAACTAGACCAAAACCTGAGGGTGCAACTACTAGAACTAAGGATGTCAAGTGTTTTAAATGTTTGGGCATGGGACACTATGCTTCAGAATGTCCCAATAGACGTACCTTAGTGATTGATAAGAAGAGTGGAGATGTGTACTCTACTGATAGTGAGGTTGATGATGAGATGCCAGAGTTGGAGGATGCTAGTGACCATGAGGGAGCTGCATACCCGCTGAATAACTTATCCTTAGTTGTCAAGCGTGCTTTGAGTGCACATGTTGTAGAGGATGAGAGTATGCAGCAGAGGGAGAGAACATATTCCATACTAGGTGTCGTGTGAATGGTAAGGGGTGTAGTATGTAGTATGATTATAGATGGGGGCAGTTGTACTAATGTTGCTAGCACAGCTTTGATTGAGCGATTGGGGTTGAGTTGCTTGAGACACCCGAAGCCTTACAAGTTGCAATGGTTAAATGATTGTGGGGAAAAAGTGTGACAAAGCAGGTTTGTTGAGCTTTACCATTGGGCCATACACAGATGATGTCCTATGTGATGTGATACCGATGCATGCAGGACATATTCTTTTGGGTAGACCGTGGCAGTTTGATAAGAAGGTTATTCATGATGGGTTCAAGAATAAATACTCTTTTCAGCATAAAGGAAAACCCATTACATTATACCCACTTACACCTGCACAAGTCCATGAAGACCAGGTTAAGTTGCAACTTGAGCGTGACAAAGAGAGAGCGAAGGGAAACACCACCTTGGGTGAGACTAGTGAGAGTGACGTATCTGGTGAGAAAAATAAGGCCAAAGCCGTGGGAGTTCCCAAGGGGAGTGTGAGTGAACGTGAGGGGGAAACAAAAGGGAGAGTTAAAAAGGGTTTCTACATGGGTGAGGGTGAAGCGAGGAAAGCATTCAAGGCTAGCAAGCTCATGCTATTGTTAGTCTATAAAGAGCATCATATTTATTTTACTAACACTAACCCTTTGCTTCCTGTGTCTATTTCATCTCTTTTGCAGGATTACAGTGATGTACTGACAGAGGACATACCTAGTGGGCTTCCACCCATTAGAGGTATCGAGCACCAGATAGACTTCATACCTGGAGCAGTCATTCCTAACAGACCGGCTTATAGGAGCAATCCCGAGGAGACAAATGAGCTACAAAGGCAAGTACGAGAGTTGATGGACAAGGGGTATGTCAGGGAAAGCATGAGTCCTTGTGCAGTACCAGTGCTTCTAGTTCCTAAGAAAGATGGGACGTGGCGCATGTGCGTTGATTGCCGAGCTATCAACAATATTACGTAAAGTAAAGTATCGTCACCCCATTCCTAGACTAGATGACATGTTGGATGAATTGCATGGTTCCAAAAATTTTAGTAAGATTGATTTAAAGAGTGGATACCATCAAATTCGCATGAGAGAGGGAGATGAGTGGAAAACTGCATTTAAGACTAAGTATGGCTTGTATGAATGGTTAGTTATGCCATTTGGTCTTTCAAACGCACCTAGCACATTTATGAGATTGATGAATCATGTTATGCGTGCATTTTTAGGTAAGTTTGTTGTAGTTTATTTTGATGACATCTTAGTTTACAGTAAAACAGTAGATGAGAGCATGTTATGCATTTGAAGCATGTTCTTGATGTGTTAAGGCAAGAAAAAATGTATGCTAACTTTGATAAGTGCACTTTTTGTATGGATAGAATTGTCTTCCTTGGATTTGTTGTGAGTGCAGATGGCATCGAGGTAGATTTAGAAAAGGTGAAGGCAATTAAGGATTGGCCAACACCAACAACAGTGACAGAAGTCAGAAGCTTCCATGGATTAGCAAGCTTCTACCGTAGATTTGTTAAAGACTTCAGTAGTATTGCAGCACCACTGACTGAAGTAGTGAAGAAGACTGTTGGCTTCAAATGGGGTGAAGAGCAGGAGCGGGCATTCCAGGATCTGAAAATGAAGTTGTGCAGTGCACCAGTCTTGGCACTACCAACTTTGAGAAGACATTTGAAATTGAGTGTGACGCATCCGGGATAGGCATTGGGGCTGTTCTTATGCAAGAAAAGCGACCAATAGCTTACTTTAGTGAGAAGCTAAATGGAGCAGTTTTGAGGTACCCCACATATGACAAGGAGTTGTATGCGCTAGTGCGAGCCCTTGAGACTTGGCAGCATTATTTGTGGCCTCGAGAGTTTGTGATCCATACAGATCATGAATCATTGAAGCATCTGAAGGGACAAGGTAAACTGAACAAACGACACGCAAAATGGTTAGAGTTTGTTGAGACATTTCCATATGTAATCCGCTACAAACAAGGTAAAAAAAAACATTGTCGCCGATGCACTATCGCGAAGGTATGCTTTACTTACTTCATTGAGTGCAAGAATGCTTGGGTTTGAATTTATTAAAGAACTTTATGCTAGTGATATTGACTTTAGTACTATCTATGCTGCATGTGAAAAGTCTGCTTTTAGTAAATTCTACCAACATGATGGGTTTCTGTTTAGGGAAAATAGATTATGCATTCCTGTTTGTAGTATGCGTGAATTGTTAGTGAGGGAAGCACATGGGGGAGGTTTAATGGGGCACTTTGGCATTACCAAAACCTTAGGGGTATGAGTGAACATTTCTATTGGCCAAAAATGCGGAGAGATATTGAGCGTTTGTGTGATAAATGCTTAACTTGTAAACAGGCTAAATCTAAGGTTATGCCTCATGGGTTGTATACACCGTTGCCAATACCTAGTGAGCCATGGGTAGATGTATCGATGGACTTTATATTGGGTTTACCTAGGACTAGGAAGGGTAGAGATTCCATCTTTGTAGTGGTTGATAGGTTCAGTAAGATGGCACACTTTATAGCATGTCATAAAACTGATGATGCCACTAACATTGCTGACTTGTTCTTTAGAGAAGTAGTACGACTCCATGGGATTCCACGGAGTATAGTTTCAGATCGTGATGTTAAGTTCCTTAGTCACTTTTGGAAAGTTTTATGGGGTAAGTTGGGAACTAAACTTTTGTATTCTACTACTTGCCACCCCCAAACTGATGGCCAAACCGAGGTTGTTAATAGGACTTTGACTCAGTTATTGCGTACTATTATCAATAAGAACTTAAAAACTTGGGAGGATTGTTTGCCTTTTGTTGAATTTGCATAAATCGTAGTATTCATTCCTCTACATTACTCACCATTTGAAATTGTTTATGGTTTTCAGCCACTAACTCCATTAGATTTGTTACCATTGCCTGTTGATGAGCATGCGGGGATGGAAAAAGGAAAGCCGATTTGGTGAAGCACATACATGAGAAAGCAAGAGAGCAAATACAACGAAAGAATGAGCAATATGCTTCTCATGCTAATAAGGGAAGAAAGCGTGTGGTATTTCATCCTGGAGATTGGGTTTGGGTACACATGCGCAAGGAGAGATTTCCTGAACAACGTAAATCTAAGCTACAACCGAGAGGGGATGGTCCATTTCAAGTTTTGGAACGGATTAATGACAATGCATACAAGTTGGATTTACAAGGTAAGTATAATGTGTCTGCTACATTTAATTGACATGATCCAGGCAGGTACAACAGAGAGAAACATGAAACCACAACAAACCAAAGGACGCATTACAAGTGCCAGAAGGGCCAATTACGAGGCAGAGGACCAAAAGACTTAGAGAAGCAATGGCGGGATTAGTTCAGAGTTTATGGTCGACTGCAACAAACAAATAGAGATGCATGTGGGCTTGGATGGAAAGGGCCCAAAACCATTTCACTTGGCCCAAATCAGTTTAGAATAAAGCTTCCTAGGCATTTGAAGACTTAAAGACTTGATATTTGTGTAATTTCGTTTTAGGGGCATTGTTGTCTTTATGCCTTTAGGGTTTCTTTTGTAACACTATTTAAGCTTACTTTCTTCTTCATTTGAGGACCAAACGAAATTTATAAACTCAAAAGCTTAAAGCTTTGGCTATGGCCGAATTCTTGTAAGGGAGGGATTCCCCTTTTCAAGTTTGAATCGACTTATCTAAGTTTGGCAAACTTAGTGGTCTCCATTTGCTAGCAAAAACACTACAAGGATTCATCTTAAGGGTTCTCAAGGGCAAGTTCTTTGTGGGTCTTCTTTGTGGCCTTGGAAGGGTTTTGTTCCTACAAAATCAAATTCGCGGTTCTTGGGGTTCTGTCCGTTGCTTGGGGTTTACTTGGATTTCGAATCTAAGTGGGTTTCTTGTCATAATGTTCTGACTTAACTCCTTTTGATGCAGGACAGATTCGAGTCGAATCCTTTTCAAGAGGGAGGGGATGACATGATCCGGCCGACAACAAACCAAAGGAGCATTACAAGTGCCGAAGGGCCAATTACGAGGCGAGGACCAAAAAGACTTAGAGAAGAATGCGGGATTTAGTCAGAGTTTTATGGTCGACTGAAACAAACAAATAGAGATGCATGTTGGCTTGGATGGAAAGGGCCCCAAAACCATTTCACTGGCCCAAATCAGTTTAGAATAAAGCTTCCTAGGCATTTGAAGACTTAAAGAATGATATTTGTGTAATTCGTTTTTTAGGGGCATTGTTGTCTTTATGCCTTTAGGGTTTCTTTTTGTAACACTATTTAAGCTTACTTTCTTCTTCATTTGAGAACACCAACGAAATTTGTAAACTCAAAAGCTTAAAGCTTTGGCTATGGCCGAATTCTTGTAAGGGAGGGATCCCCTTTTCAAGTTTGAATCGACTATCTAAGTTTGGCAAACTTAGTGGCGTCTCCATTTGCTAGCAAAAAACTACAAGGATTCATCTTAAGGGTTCTCAGGGGCAAGTTCTTTGTGGGTCTTCTTTGTGGCCTTGGAAGGGTTTTGTTCCTACAAAATCAAATTCGCGGTTCTTGGGGTTCTCTCTGTTGCTTGGGGTTTACTTGGATTTCGAATCTAAGTGGGTTTCTTATCACCATGGCTCACTAGGTATAGGCAATGGTGTATACAACCCATGAGGCATAACCTTAGATTTAGCCTGTTTACAAGTTAAGCATTTATCACACAAACGCTCAATATCTCTCCGCATTTTAGGCCAATAGAAATGTTCACTCAATACCCCTAAGGTTTTGGCAATGCCAAAGTGCCCCATTAAACCTCCCCCATGCGCTTCCCTCACTAACAACTCACGCATACTACAGACAGGAATGCATAATCTATTCTCCCTAAACAGAAACCCATTATGTTGGTAGAATTTACTAAAAGTAGACTTTTCACATGCAGCATAGATAATACTAAAGTCAGTATCACTAGCATAAAGTTCTTTAATAAATTCAAACCCAAGCATTCTTGCACTCAATGAAGTAAGTAAAGCATACCTTCGCGATAGTGCATCGGCGACAATGATTTCCTTACCTTGTTTGTAGCGGATGGCATATGGAAATGTGTCAACAAACTCTAACCAACGTGCGTGCCTTTTGTTCAGCTACCTTGTCCCTTTAAATGCTTCAATGACTCGTGATTTGTATGGATCACAAACTCTCGAGGCCATAAATAATGCTGTCAAGTCTCAATGGCTCTCACTAGCGCATAGAACTCCTTGTCATATGTGGGGTATCTCAAAACGGCTCCACTAAGCTTCTCACTAAAGTAGGCTATTGGTCGCTTTTCTTGCATAAGAACCGCTCCTATGCCTAATCCAGATGCATCACACTCAATCTCAAATGTCTTCTCAAAGTTTGGTAGTGCCAGGACCGGTGCACTGCATAACTTCATTTTCAGATCCTGGAATGCACGCTCCTGCTCTTCACCCCATTGAAGCCAACAGTCTTCTTCACTACTCACGTCAGTCAGTGGTGCCGCAATACTACTGAAGTCTTTAACAAATCTACGATAGAAGCTTGCTAATCCATGGAAGCTTCTGACTTCTGTCACCATTGTTGGTGTTGGGCAATCTTGAATTGCCTTCACCTTTTCGAAATCTACCTCGATGCCATCTGCACTCACAACAAATCCAAGGAAAACAATTTTATCCATACAAAAAGTGCACTTATCAAAGTTAGCATACAGTTTTTCTTGCCTTAACACATCAAGAACATGCTTCAAGTGCATGACATGCTCATCTAATGTTTACTATAAACTAAAATGTCATCAAAATAAACCACAACAAACTTACCTAAAAATGCACGCATAACATGATTCATCAATCTCATAAATGTGCTAGGTGTGTTGAAAGTCCAAATGACATAACTAACCATTCATACAAGCCATACTTGGTCTTAAATGCAGTTTTCCATTCATCTCCCTCCCTCATGCGAATTTGATGGTATCCACTCTTTAAGTCAATCTTACTAAAAAATTTTAGAACCATGCAATTCATCCAACATGTCATCTAGTCTAGGAATATGGTGACGATATTTACCGTAATATTATTGATAGCTCGACAATCAATGCACATACGCCACGTCCCATCTTTCTTAGGAACTAGAAGAACTGGTACCGCACAGGGACTCATACTTTCTCTGACATACCCTTTCTCCATCAACTCCCGCACTTGCCTTTGAAGTTCCTTCGTTTCCTCAGGGTTACTCCTATAAGCTGGCCTGTTGGGAATGACTGCTCCAGGTGTGAAGTCTATTTGGTGCTCAATACCTCTAATGGGTGGAAGCCCACTAGGAATATCCTCGGTCAGTATGTCACTGTAATCCTGCAAAAGAGATGAAATAGACACAGGAAGCAGATGGTCAGTGTTAGTAAAATAAACATGAGGCTCCTTGTAGACTAAAATAGCATGAATTTGCTAGCCTTGAACGTTTTCCTCGCTTCTCATTCCCCCATGTAGAAACTTTTTTTAACTCTCCCTTTTGCTTCCCCCTCGCGTTGACTCACACTCTCCTTAGGAACTCCCATGGCCTTAGCCTGATTTTCTCACCAGATTTAGCACTCTCACTAGCCTCACCCAAGGTGATGTTTCCCTTTGCTCTCTCTTTATCACGCTCAAGTAGCAACTTAACCTGATCTTCATGGACTTGGTAGATGTAGATGAAGTGGGTATAATGTAATGGGTTTTCCTTTATGCTGAAAGGAGACTAGGAGTACTTATTCTTGAAACCATCATGAATAACCTTCTTATCAAACTGCCACGGCCTGCCCAAAAGAATATGTCCAGCATGCATCGGTATCACATCACATAGGACATCATCTTTGTATGGCCCAATAGTAAAAGTCCACAATACTTGCGTTTTCACATTTATTTCCCCACAATCATTTAACCACTGCAACTTATATGGTTTTGGATGTCTCAAGCAACTCAACCCCAATCGCTCAATCAAAGTTGTGCTAGCAACATTAGTACAACTGCCCCCATCTATGATCATACTACACCCCTTGCCATTCACACGGCACCTAGTGTGGAAAATGCTCTCCCTCTGCTGTGTACTCTCATCCTCTACAACCAGTGCACTCAAAGCACGCTTGACAACTAAGGACAAGTTATCCAGCGGGTATGCAGCTCCCTCGTGGTCACTGGTATCCTCCAACTCTCTGGCATCTCTCATCAACCTCACTATCAGTAGAGTACACATCCTCACTCTTCTATCAATCACTAAGTGACAAGAAACCCACTTGGATTCGAAATCCAAGCAAACCCCAAACAACGGACAGAACCCCAAGAACCGCGAATTTGATTTTGTAGGAACAAAACCCTTCCAAGGCCACAAAGAAGACCCACAAAGAACTTGCCTTTGAGAACACTTAAGATGAATCCTTGTAGTGTTTTTGCTAGCAAATGGAGACGCCACTAAGTTTGCCAAACTTAGATAAGTCGATTCAAACTTGAATAGGGAAATCCCTCCCTTACAAGAATTCGGCCATAGCCAAAGCTGTAAGCTTTTGAGTTTACAAATTTCGTTGGTTACCTCAAATGAAGAAGAAAGTAAGCTTAAATAGTGTTACAAAAAGAAACCTTAAAGGCATAAAGACAACAATGCCCCTAAAAATGATAGTACACAAATATCAAGTCTTTAAGTCTTCAAATGCATAGGAAGCTTTATTCTACTGATTTGGGCCAAGTGAAATGGTTTGGGCCCTTTCCATCGAAGCCCATATGCATCTCTATTTGTTTGTTGCAGTCGGCCATAAAATCTGAACAAATCCCGCCATTGCTTCTCTGAGTCTTTTGGTCCTCTGCCTCGTAATTGCCCTTCTGGCACTTGTAATGCGTCCTTTGGTTTGTTGTCGGCCTGGATCATGTCACTAAGGTACGTCTATTGGGATATTCTGTAGCATAGTGTCCCATGCCCAAACATTTAAAACACTTGACATCCTTAGTTCTAGTAGTTGTACCATCAGGTTTTGGTCTAGTTTTACTGGGTTCTGCCGCCTCTTTACCCTTGGCACTAGGTTCAGCACTAGGCTTATTAAAGCCTCCACTGAACTCGCCTCTAGGCTTGTTAAATCCCCCATCCCGCTTCTCATTCGGAACCCGCTTCTCATTCGGAACCCACTTCCCTTTCCATGCAAAAGTAGCATGAGTACTAAATTTGGATGTGGACTTTTTCTTGAGTTGCCTCCCTACCTTGATAGCCATGTGAAGCATATCCTCCAAATCAACATAATGATGCAACTCCACCACGTTGGCAATCTCTCTATTTAAGCCCCCTAGAAACCGTGCCATAGTAGCTTTCGCATCCTCAACTACACTTGCCCTGATCATAGCAACTTCCATCTCTGTGTAATAATCCTCAACACTTTGGTCCCCTGATACAGATGCTGTAATTTTTGATATAACTCCCTAAGTAATGGCCCGGGTATAAACCTCTTTCTCATGAGACCCCTAAGTTCCTCCCTTGTTTGAACTGGTCTCTCATAATTCCTCTCTCCGAGTAGAAGCAATCTGATCCCACCAAATCATAGCATAATCCGTAAACTCAATTGCTGCCAAATTGATCTTCTTCTCGTCTGAGTAGTGATGACAGTTAAAAATCAGCTCAATTTTCCTTTCCCATTCTAAGTAAGCCTCGGGATCATTTTTACCCTGAAAGGTTGGTATCTTGATCTTGATGCTACCTATATCACCATCTATGTCTCCTCTTCTACCATAGCCCCTCCGATTATAATCCCTTCTTATGTCATCAAATGCACCTCTACCATCAAATCGTCTTTCCCTCCTATCATTCCTCCTATCAAACCTCCTATTAGGCCTCCTATCATGCCCAAGCTGAAATCTCTCTTCCACATCATCAAGACCATCAGAATCATCAAACTCATTTTTAGCTTCCTCTTCATCTGGTGGTACATACTGTGGTGGTACATGTCGAGGTGGCACATTATGAGGTGGTGGTTCATTATGAGGTGGTGGTGCTCTGGGACCACTACCAGTTTGAATACTCTCTACACTCTTGGACAGTCTCTTTAAAGCAGTATTCATGTTCTCCATCATATCTGTAAATTTCTATCCAAAGCCTCAAGCTTTTCATCAATGGTTAGATTTGGACCTGCCATCTCAACACTAAACAAACAGATTAGAAAAAACAAGAAAGTAAGCACAATATGTAAATCCTCACAATCTCATGTGTTTACACTCGAATGATATCACTCCACTCGTGTTTGCGCTCTATTGGCTTTTACCCGATACTGTGCTCACAATCACTGTCTTTTCCACTCTTGAGTTCTTCCTCATTCAAATACGAATCACACTCAATCCAAGAATACAAAATCAAGTGTAGTCCTCAAGCCAGCATGAACACACAAAGACCCAATAATGTATATATGGGGCAGGTGGAAAATGAGAATAAGAATAATAAAGACGATGACTCAATCAATTAAGCTAGAGTATTTGGAATAAGGAAATACACAATTAGCACGATGAGAAATAAATAAGCATGTAAATTCAAGGTCGAATGCAAATTCGGGAGAAAATTTGGCACCTCTATAGAAATTTTGATGGAATACCTCCATGGGCACCTAAATGATATATGGAACAAACTAGATTCAACCAAATTTTTCGACTTTTTACTTTTTTTTTTTTTTGCGCTCAAGGTGATCACTGCCACCCAAGTTCGAAAAAAATAAGGTTAAGTATCAACTCACTGATGTTCAAGTTCGTTATGAAATGGGATTCAAAGTCTAATAATTCTTTAAGAAGTCTGGTAATGATGTTCAACTCACTGATATTCTTTTCTTTTTCCTTCTGTTTTTTTTTTAATGATTCACTAGGTTTTCAGGAAATAATTCACACAACCGTTTATGAACATGCTATTTCTTCAACATATGCTAAAGAACATAATGTAAAAGATGAACTGTATGAAGAACAACAACATAAACCCAGATCCAGAAATAAACAAAATGATGAACTGATAAGAAGAACACAAAAAACCCAGATTCAGAAATAAACAAATATGATGAACTGATATGAAGAACACAACAAAACCCAGATTCTGACAGAAGAATTTCAAAACAAGGTATTAACCCAGAAATAAAAAAACGAAAACAGAAAAAGAAACAAGATCCAACAAGAACTGAAACGAAAACAACAAAGAACGAAAATTTAAAACATATTCAAACAACGAATTTAGATAGGAAATCAGACCTTGGAACCCTGGGCTCTGATACCAAATGACAAGAAACTCACTAGGATGCGAATCCAGCAAATCCCAGTATTTTCTTTAAGCCCCAAGAACCTTAATCAATGATTTTGTAAGAACAAAACTCATCCAAGATCAGCCCTTAACCACCATGAAACATTGCCCATGATAACTCAAAACATGAAATCAGTGTGTTTTGCTAGCAAATGGAGACGCCACTAAGTTTGCTAAACTTAGATAAGTCGATTCAAACTTGAAAAGAGGAATCCCTCCCTTACAAAAATTCGGCCATAGCCAAAAGCAAAAGCTTATATGTTTTCTTACAAATTTCGTGGTTAACCTAAAATGAAGAAGAAGGCAAGTTTAAATAGTGTTACAAAAGAAACCCTAAAAGCATAAAGATAATAATGCCCCTAAATTCGAAATTACAAAAATGCCAAAGTCTTTAAGTCTTCAAAGGTCTATAAAGCTTCAATCAGAACTGATTTGAGCCAAGTGAAAATGTCTTTGGGCCCTCTCCATTGAAGCCCACATGTGTCTCTATTGTTTGTTGCAATCGGCCATTAAACTCTGAACTAATCCCGCCATTGCTTCTCTGAGTCTTTTGGTCTTCTATCTTGTAATTGGCCCTTCCGGTACTTGTAATGGGTCTATTGTATTATTGGCCATGTCCTTTGATGCTTCACGAGTGGCCTGGATCATGTCATCAAGGCTAGCAAGCTCATGCTATTGTTAGTCTATAAGGAGCCTCATATTTATTTTACTAACACTAACCCTTTGCTTCATGTGTATTCATCTATTTTGCAGGATTACAGTGATGTACTGACAGAGGACATACCTAGTGGGATTCCATCATTAGAGGTATTGAGCACCAGATAGACTTCATACCTGGAGTAGTCATTCCTAACAGACCGGCTTATAGGAGTAATCATGAGGTGGAGACAAAGGAGATACAAAGGCAAGTATGGGAGTTGATGGACAAAGGATATGTAAGGAAAAGCATGAGTCCTTGTGCAGTATCAGTGCTTCTAGTTCCTAAGAAAGATGGGACCTGGCGTATGTGCGTTGATTGTCGAGCTATCAATAATATTACGGTAAAAGTATCGTCACCTCATTCCTAGACTAGATGACATGTTGGATGAATTGCATGGTTCCAAAATTTTTAGTAAGATTGATTTAAAGAGTGGATGCCATCAAAATCGCATGAGAGAGGGAGATGAGTGGAAAACTGCATTTAAGACTAAGTATGGCTTGTATGAATGGTTAGTTATGCCATTTGGTCTTTCAAACGCACGTAGCATATTTATGAGATTGATGAATCATGTTATGCGTGCATTTTTAAGTAAGTTTGTTGTGGTTTATTTTGATGACATCTTAGTTTATAGTAAAACAGTAGATGAGCATGTTATGCATTTGAAGCATGTTCTTGATGTGTTAAGGTAGGAAAAACTGTATGCTAACTTTGATTAGTGCACTTTTTGTCTGGATAGAATCATTTTCCTTGGATTTGTTGTGAAGGCAGATGGCATCGAGGTAGATTTGGAAAAGGTGAAGGCAATTCAGGATTGGCACACCAGTGACAAAAGTCAGAAGCTTTCATGGATTAGCAAGATTCTACCATAAATTTGTTAAAGACTTCAGTAGTATTGCAGCATCACTGACTGAAGTAGTGAAGAAGACTGTTGGTGACATGATCTAACCCGATAACAAAGCAAAAGACCCATTACAAATACCAGAAGGGCCAATTACGAGGCGAGGACCAAAAGACTCAGAGAAGCAATGGCGGGATTAGTTCAGAATTTTATGGCCGATTACAACAAACAAATAGAGACGCATGTGGGCTTCAATGAGAGGGCCCAAAGCCACTTCACTTGGCCCAAATCAGCTTTGAAGATTTTAAGACTTGGGTTTTTTTGTAATTTCGTATTTATGGGCATTGTTGTCTTTATGCCTTTAGGGTTTCTTTTGTATCACTATTTAAGCTTTCTTTCTTTTTCATTTTGAGGGTAACCAATGAAATTTGTAAAACTCAAAAGCTTAAAGCTTTGGGTATGGCCGAATTCTTGTAAGGGAGAGATTCCCATTATCAAGTTTGAATCGACTTATCTAAGTTTGGCATACTTAGTGGCGTCTCCATTGCTAGCAAAACACTACAAGGAATCATCTTAAAGGTTCTCAAGAGCAATTTCTTTATGGGTCTTCTTTATGGCCTTGGAAGGATTTTTTCCTACGAAATCAAATTCGCGGTTCTTGGGGTTCTGTCCGTTGCTTGGGGTTTGCTTGGATTTCGAATCCAAGTGGGTTTCTTGTCATTTGGTATCTAGAGCTCAGGGTTCCAAGGTCTGATTTTTCTATCTTTACTTTTGTTTGATTCTGTTTTTATTTGGTTCTTTGTTATTTTCGTTTCATTGCTTGTTGAATCTTGTTTCTGTTTTGTTTTGTTTATTTCTGGATCTAGGTTGTTTGTTCTTCCTATCAGTTCGTCATAGTTGCATATCAGTTCATCTTTATCATTTTCCAGTTATGGGTTTCTGTTATGTTCTTCCTATCAGTTCGTCATAGTTATTCTGTTCTTCAGCATATGTTTAAGAAATGAGCATGTTCTTTGGCGACTGTGTGATTTATTTCTAAAACACTAGTGAAGTGTGAAATCAGACCCTAAAACGTAACCCTTGAAATCTGCCTCTGAAATCAGACCCTGAAATCAAACTCTGAAATCAGACCCTGAAACTTAACCTTTGAAATCAACCTCTGAAATCAGACCCTGAAAATTATCCTCTGAATTCAGAACCTGAAACTTAGCCTCTGCATTCAGACCCTGAAATCAGACTCTGAAATCAGAACCACGAACTTAGACTCTGAAATCAGACCCTGACCAGTAGCCTCTGAAATCAGACCCTGAAATCAGTCTCTAAAATTAGAACTAACTCAGCCTCTGAAATTAGAACCTAAATCAGCCTCTGAAATCAGAACCACAGTATCAGCATCTGACGTTATCAAAAAAAAAAAAGGACTTGAGTGATAGTGATCACTTGAGCAAAAAAAAAAAGTGAAATTTTTTGGTTGAATCTAGTTTGTTCCATATCATCATTTAGGTACCCATGGAGGGTATTCCATCAAAATTTCTATGGAGGTGCCAAATTTTCTCCTGAAATTACATGCGACCGTGAATTTGCATGCTTATTTTTTTCCATTATGCTAATTGTTTACTTCTCTATTCTAATTACTCTAGCTTAAGTATTGTTGATTGAGTCTCCGTCATTGCTATTCATGTTCCCAATTTGTTTCCGCCTGCCCTATATATATATTATTGGGTCTGTTGTGTTTCATGCTAGCTTGAGGACTACACTTGGCTTTGTATTCTTGGATTGAGTGTGATTCACATTTGAATTGAGGAAGAACTCAAGAGTGGTAAAAGGCAGTGATTGTGAGCACAGTATCGGGTAAAAGCCAATAGAGTGCAAACACGAGTGGAGTGATATCATTCGAGTGGAAACACGTGAGATTGTGAGGATTTACATATTTGCTTTACTTTCTTGTTATTTATGATCTGTTTTCTCTGTGGAGAGATTGACCAAGAGTGTGGAGAGTATTCAAACTGGTAGCAGTCTCAGAGCACCACCACCTCAGAATATACCACCACCTCATAATGTGCCACCTCGACGTGTACCACCACAGTATGTACCGCCAGATGAAGAGGAAGCTGAAATGAGTTTGATGATTCTGATGGTCTTGATGATGTGGAGGAGAGATTTCAGTCTAGGCATGACATGAGGCCTAATCGGAGGTTTGATAGGAGGGATGGACGGTTTGATGATAGAGGTGCATTTGATGCCAGAAGAGGGGATTATGATAGGAGGGGATATGGTAGATGAGGAGATGAAGATGGTGATCTA